>WEIU01009166.1:1720441-1739251 GCA_013389925.1 Aegithalos caudatus
AAAAAAAAAAAAAAAGCTTCACATAGTTTCCTCCTCTTGACCTAACACAAATTCCATCAAACTTCAAAAACAATACTTTGAGATGCTGGAGGATGCAGGCCGGAAACTGAGGAAAGACTTTACACAAAGTTAGGAAATCTTTTTTGGAGGGAATACTTCAAGCTACTGAACAATTTTATCTAGATGACTAGATCTTATGGTAAATGAGTATATAATTAAATTTAAGAGCCATGCTATTGTGTTGGAGGTATATCAGCTCATCAACAAAAGAAGGACTGTTTAGCTATGCTAAAAGCAATATGTAAATACCATCCTCTGATAAATAATTGATTATTACCTTAATGTTTGACAAAGCCATAAAATGCCCTGCAGATTATGTCCAAAACATTTGAAGGTGATGTGAAATCATTTTTATTGTAATGACAGTGAGCTGTCCATGGTTGACTGGTTTAAATTTTATCTTTCCTTGTTAGGAAAGGTTTCTGTTTTCTTTGAGAATTTAATTATCAGAGGGTGTTTAATATGATAGGAAGATTTACGGCCTTCAGGAGCTATCCAAAAATAGTGCTATAAAAATGGACTTAGATCCCATCACAAGCAATAAAGCTGCTATGCAGACTTGATGCTTGCAGTGAAAACTTTGCGTATGAATATATTTCACCATCACACATAAAAGTTCACTTTGGAGGATTTTGAATTTTGACCCTGAAATGTGACCCAAAGAACAGGGTGAGGGGAAAAAAAAAATCCTTCACCAAAAAAAAACCCCAAGCTCTGCTAGTACAGATGCATTCATGTTTATTTTGGAAAATGCTCTTCACTATCCATAAATATTTGTTTTAACTCATTGCCATTAAGATGCAGCAGGGACTAAGTTTTCCAGGAGGACATAAAAAGAACAACAAAGATACACTCCTATTGTGTAATAATCAGTCCACATTTCAATGAATAAGTAATATTTCTCACAAGCCAAAGTTAGATAGTGGATTTATTTAACCTCTGAGGGTCAGGTAATAAATACTAAGTGAATTATTCAGACCAATGGGTAATCAATACAATTCAGTGATATATTTTTTGTGTTTCATAAAAGGTTGTACACTAAAGGCAGTGAGCAATTATGGAAATTGGGCCCGAGCGGCACTCAATTCTTCTCTTACTTGAAACCCCAGCACCACTACCTTGACAGCAAATCGATTAGTGTGCTAGTGAAGCAGCTCAGCAACCTCTGACCCCTTCCAGCTCTGTCCAACAGCCTGGAGAGTATTTTATATTTATTTTATTGAATTAACCCCCTCTTGCCTGCACGGTTTTACACACACTGTAATGTGATGGGAGACTAGTGACAGGATTCTTTCATTTAAATACCTCCTCTAGGCCTGAGAAAGGCAAACCTAACAGACCCCTTTGTTCTAGCTTCAAAACACCAATTTTTGCCACAGCACAGGGTTTTCAAGTCCATCCCAAAACTAACATAATTAACAGGATGCAAAGAATGTCCTAAGTGTACCCAGGACACTGAATCACTCCTACTTATACCTGCCCTGGCACACGGCTGCCAACTTTATACAATGTTCAATCACTGCTTTGCACCAAAAATAAGAGCTCCTCAATAAAAGTGAGTTAATATTGCTATAGGTATAATATCCTGTTTTACACAGTGCAAGGGAGAACACTAGAGATTAACAGCATTTTCCACCAGGAAATTAAAACTAACATAAAGCCACATAAAGCCCTTTTTTCTGGACATTTAACTCTATAGGCACCGCTCCTGTGTCCTGTGCCTGACAAAGCCCTGCCTGATCCCAGTGGGAGTTTGCAAAGATTCAAAGTAATGAAGGAGAAGATAATTCTAATTCTAAGGTCTGTGGGCTCTTCCTTGGCACCACTCAAAAGGTTTAGCACAGATACTTTTGGTGGTGCTGTGGATCAGGAACCCTCAGCCAGCTGTGCCCACCAAGGTGTCAGCTCTGTCACCACCTGCCCAGATCCCAAGGGGAAATGGAAGCCATGCAAAGAAAAGCATCTTCCTTGCCCAACAAGGATTTGCTTAATACCCCAACACATGTTCCTGTTATACACATCATCAACAGGCTTTGAAAATGATGCATCATCTCTTTTCCAAAAAAACAGGCAGGACACAGAAAAAGTGCTGCAACAGCTGCCACCTTGCCCAGCCTCAAGCACAGGGATAAAAACCTGATTTTCTGTGCCTTTAGCTGGAGAACTGAGTACTGCAGTCCCATGGAGGGCCCCACATGGGGTATCCTACCCAAAGTACAAACCTCTTTGCTTTTCCAACACCATCCAGAGGAGTAAGCAGCAGTTGCACCTATTTAAATACTCTCTATATCACATATAATCATTTCCCCTGGTTCTAGGAAATTCATTCCCAATTTCCACTGGCAGAGTTGAGAGAAGATTCAGATCCCAAAATCCCTAAATCCGATTCCATTGCTGTTCCAGTACTAAAAAGGATTAAACAGCAGGTAAATACTCAAAGATTTGCAAGCATTGCATCCCATCTGGTTACGAGTGTGTGCTAAAAAATATAGTAGGAAGTCACATGCAAATAACATAAGATTTCTCAGGAAGAAATCAATCCCCCCAGAAAAAGTGAAGACATGATGCTGTTTCCATTGAGGCTAATGGGAACCAGATTAGATTTTTACTGTAGCTGATCTGTTCCACACCAAACAATGATAATCAAAGCAAAAATGGCATTTAGTAGGAGTCCAGAAGCTCGTGTGCTCTGTCTACAGGTCATATTCTGCCACTTCAAGACTGAATAAAGCCTGCATGCATAGCAGGATACATCACTTTTAATAAGACTATTCACAGAAAAAGGGACCACTCCAAGTTCACCACATCTGACCGTAAGCAGATACACAGCACAGGCTCGAGCAGGGTATTTTATAAAACCCTTTTATGCTTTCGTATAACACTGCATTGAGTTCTGAATTATTCTTTTCGTCTCTTTTGCTCTCAGAATCCATGCAAAAGTGATTACTTCAGTCATTTTTCAATATTACTTTCATTCCTGGAAAATGCATTTTCAAAAGTTATTTATTTTTCACAGCATGTCATGTTGTTATATTATACTAGTTAAAATAAAACCACTGTAGGCTTCGGCATGCATTTATGTTTCTCTTCCAATGGTATGATGTAGGATTTGCAGTTTTTATGCTGAATGTATTCTACATATTACATTATCAATCCTTTATCTTAGGTTTGGTGTAGATTTAAAAAACAAGCTGTTAAATCAAGTTACTAAAGTAATTGAGCTATAAAACTGCCTTCTTATTTATAATCACCATTTCCCTCCGAAAAGGGGTTTTTAAAGATCAGCTGTGGTTTCTGTTATGCAATTTTTAAAAACAATTTTATGCCACTGATTTTGTTTAAAACCTAATTAAAGAAGTGGAGAAAAGGTATGTTTCCTCCACGGAGGCAGTGAACTGGCTTTATCAGCAGATTGCAGGCTGGAACTGCCCCTCAGCCCTGGGACCTGGGTAGCATCTTCTTAGCCCAAGGGCCAAACTGGGGCACAGCCTGGGTGTCTGCTCACCTCTTATCCCTGCCCCAAAATTCACACTAGGAACCCTTTCCCAAAGGTTTAACTCTGTGCTTCTTAACATCTAATTCTGGGTAATGCTGGAATGCAGAAGAACATTATTTCTGAGGAAAGAGGCTGAAACAGGAGTTACTTTAATCCTTTGCTTGCCCAGCTGGTGGCCAGCAGTGACCATCCTGCCATTCCTTAGTAGCCACTTCTTTGCAACAATTCAGTTAAACATCAGGAAAGTGATCATATTTATCCAGTTATTTGCCAAAAAATCCCTAAAAATCTCCATCTCCATAGGGAGCTACCTCAAGCACAACAGCATGGATGCCAAAACACAGACATTCCAGCAGGAGCTTGGGGACTCCTTGTCCCCTGTGAGGTCACTGCCCACCACGCTGCTGGGACACGCTGCCACAGTGAGAAAAGCTTGGATCCTGCTGCCCACAACCACAAAACCAGTGGAAATCCCATGTCCCCAGCGCTGTGATTCCTTCAGAGTGGGCAAAAAGGGAGAAACACAGCTGGGAGTGCAGGGAAATACCAGAACTGTGTCATCCAGCCCAAAGGTGGATGACAGAGGGGTGAGACTCAGCATTCCCGGAGCAGCGGGAGCACAGGGTGGGTTTGAGGCAGCTGAGGGTCCCACATCCCTCTGTCCTGACACATCTTACAGGCTGCAATCCTGCTCCAAGCTTGTGTCCCTCCTCCAGCCAAAATCTCTGCATAAACTGCCCATGCCTCTGTGACCGCACAGACACAAAGGATGCCCCAGGCCACCGATGAACCCCACGTGTGCCATAAAGCCTCATCCTCCCCAAAAGCCACGTTATCAGGCACCACAGCATCTGGGTGCCTTTAGAAAAACTGCTCTCCTTGCAGTGCAGCTGAACGAGGGGCAGGGGAAAAAAAAAAAAAAAAGTAAAGAGGTTAAATATTTAATAAAGAGCTCCACAAAAACTCCAAGAGCAGCTCTGAAATGCATCCCCACCCCACACCCACGGAGGTGGCCGGGAAATGGCCCAGGGCCAGATGACAGGGGACTTTTTTTCTGAAATAGAGCTGGCAGAGGCCTATCAGGAAATCTTTCAGAATCGCTTTAATCTTTCATTTTAGTTTGGTCTCTGGCCACACAAGTGCGTCCAGCCCTCAGAGACCCTGGAGGTCACTATCTGTGAGTTTTTAAAAACAGGAAAGCCATTACAGAAAAATCAGAAGAGCAAGGGAAAGAAGTCCTTGCTGCAAATATGTACATTTTTAATACAAGAGAACGGTAGTTACCTTTTTTTGTGCTGCTATTGCTTTTAACTAAAAAGGAAGGGAACCTGGAATGTTATAAACACCTCTCAGTTTTTAGCTTTCTGCCAAAGAATTTATCCATTAAACACAACATGAACTATAAATCTGAATTTCAGCTCCTGCTCATGGCATATGAATCTATTCTCCCCTTTGATATGCATGTGAAGTTCTCATTGACACTAATGGGAGTTACACGTGCTTATTATGGGATAACTAGACCTCTTGGTGTGAATATATACTTTAAACAGACAGCTCTGCTTAAGTTTATATGAAAAAAAAAAAAAGGAAAGGAAAGGAAAGGAGATACCAGTGGAGGGAGAAAAATCTGTTATGGGTGTTGTGCAAACAAAATTACCACTCTGTGCATTTTTGATCAGCAGGAGGCTTGGAAGAAAAAAAGTCATGGATAAGTGTTCAGCTGCATCCATGTACCTCATCCTTCCTGCACACAGGGACACATGTGAAGAAGTGCACCAGCACATCTGTATTTGTGAGGGAGGGTCTTTGCTCAGTCATCCCAAATTTCAGTGCCAGTCCCAGCCTCAGCTCGTGCAAATCAGCTCAGCTCCAGCATTCCCCCTTGAAGTGCCCAATTTACACCAGCTGAGAGGGTGACACGGGGTCTGTGGGAGTGCTGAAAGTCCTGGGTCTCTCCTAGAGGCTCTGTGTGAAGTAGCTGCTGCTCTGAATGCTAATGGGTGTGGGAGCACAGAGCACCGGTATCGAGGAGTGATTTCTTTTATGGGAACATTTCCTCAGATGTGTATTTCATTTTTTAGGTTTCCGGCTAGAGGTGTTCCCAGGGACAGCAAATAGAGAGGGAGAGTCATGTTAAATTCATAAACATAATCTGTAGGAAGGAAGAGAACGTATAAGGATGTGGTGGGTTGAGCCTGGGTGCCCACCAAAGCTGCTCTATCCCTCCCCTCCTCAGCTGGATTTGGGGAGAAAATATAATGAAAGGCTCATGGGTCAAGATAAGGACAGGGAGGGACCACTCAGCAATTACTGTCACAGGCAAAACAGACTCAACTTTGGGAAATTAGCTTAATTTATTGCCAATCAAGAAAGAGTAGGGTAATTAGAAATAAAACCAAATCTTGAAACCCTTTAAAACACCTTCCTCATTTTTTCCTAGGCTCAGCTTCACTTCCATTTTTCTCTACCTCCAGCAACACAGGGGGACAGGAACTGGGGACCAGAGTCTCTTCATCACACATCCCCTCTGCTGCTCCTTCCTCCTCAGAGGAGGATCCCTCACACTCCTCCCCTGCTCCAGCATGGGGTCCCTCCCACGGGAAACAGTCATCCAGGAACATCCCTGGTGTGAGGAAAGGTCCATGGGCTGCTCCCATGGAGTTCTCTGGAAACTGCTCCAGTGTGGATCTCTTCCCATGGGGTGCAGTCCTTCAGAACAGCCTGCTCCAGTGTGTCCCCTGTGTAGGTCCACAAATCCTGCCAGGAACCTGCTCCAGTGTGGGTTGCTCTCTCCATGGGGTCACAGATCCTGCCAGGAACCTGCTCCAGTGTGGGTTGCTCTCTCCATGGGGTCACAGATCCTGCCAGGAACCTGCTCCAGTGTGGGTTGCTCTCTCCATGGGGTCACAGATCCTGCCAGGAACCTGCTCCAGTGTGGGTTGCTCTCTCCATGGGGTCACAGATCCTGCCAGCAAACCTGCTCCAGCACAGGCTTCCCTCCAGGGCACAGCATCCCTGGGCATCCCCCTGCCCCACCATGGCCCTGCAGGGGAATCTCTGCTCCAGCACCTGGAGCTCCTTCTCCCCCTCCTTGTCCACCACCCTGGGCTGTTCCTCTCACACATTCTCACTCCTCTCTCCAGGCTGCAATAGCACAGGGGTTTTTTTCACCTTCCTTTCCTATCCCAGAGGTGCCACCACCATCTCTGCTGGGCTCAGCCTTGGCCAGTGGTGGCTTCATCTTGGAGCCTCTGGCCTTGGCTCTGTCAGACACAGGGGAAGCTTCTCACAGAAGCCACCCCTGAACCCCCCTGCTTCCAACCCCATCTTGCCACGCAAACCCAGTACAAAGGATAACATATGAGTGAGTGTATACCACATCTGCATTTTTATAGCCCAAATGGATCTGTGTGTATCTCTGTACAGCTCTGTCTGTATACATGGGTGTCAAAATATTGGCGCTTAGAGTAAAATTTATAAATTGTCCAACCAGCCCAGATTATCTTCTGCAGTTTTTTTCTTTTTTTAATCAAGAGCTTTTACTGGAAATATTAGTAAAGGGTCAATTCCCTTCCATGCACCAAGTGACACTTTTGAATAACTGTGTTATGCACAGCGCCTTAAGAAGACTTATAGGACTGTCACAATATTTAACTACTCATTTTTGCTTGCATGATTGTGGTTGATATGACCACAGAATACTGATCTATCCAAAAGAGAAAAATTATAGAGTGGAACAGTGGGATTTATGAATGAGATATCTTTGGCTGCAAAGCAGTCCCATTTATAGCACTCAGCCACCACAAAACTGCTGTGTAATTGGAAGAGAAATTTTTCCCATGTACTGAAGCTGTAGTTGAACTGCCAAACAATGAGAGACAGCCTTGTCTGAATTAGAGGAGTCACATACCTGATTTTTCTCCCACTCATTTAGAAACAGACCTTATTTCCCATCCCCGCTCCTCTTGTGCTGAGACTGGGGGCAGGAAAGCTGCACTTTGCGAGTGCCAGAGCCGAAAGCTGATTCCATTTAAGCATCATATCAGAATAAATGTGTGGACAAATCAGCAGGACTAGTCAGAGCTTCCAATTTTAACTTCCTGAGTATCTGCATGTGAAAGCTGTTATTTTCCCAAGGAGGCACATGGGCTTTTGTTATGATTATTTATTTGTATTGTAACAGGCCAAGGCAGCCAGGGAGAGGGCCCTGTAATGTGAGAGGACACAGAGCCACAGCACTGCCCCAGGACACTGGGGAGGTGGACAGAGGCTCCCAGGATGGATTGATGCTCCCAGGAAAGATGGATGTTTGCCCACCCACTGGCCCCCTGAGAAGGCACCAGGCAAGTCCCTGCCATGCTCACACAGGTTCTGGGGCTTTGCAAGCCTCATGACTGCAAAGCCACCAGGTTAAACCCCCCATTGCACAACCCCACAGCACTGCATGGACAGACAGACAGACACACCGAGTTCCCCCTCGTGTGCAGACCCACAGGGCAGCCCCCATGGTGCCAGGCAGGGCAGGTGCCCTTGCAGGATCAGCTTCTAAAAGCAGCAGCTTGGGGCCAGGGATGAAGAGACCATGAAACAAAGGAATTCCTTAGAAAAACAGCAACTTCAAGTCCTCCCCTCTACAGGCAAAGTCCTCCTGAGGGCATTGGATTGAGCACATCCCATGGGGACAGCACAGTGTCACCCCCTTTGGAGCCAGCAGGACAAGCTGCTTTGCCATCCCTCCCTGGTGTGAGCCCTTTCCTCCTTCCCATCCTCTCCATCTTCCCTTGGGTGACCTCTCCCCTGGAGGAGCACAGAATTGTGCCTGGCCAAGCTCTCCCCTCCCTGCCCAGGGACACCACAAGTACCACAACAGCCACACAACAGCTCAAGACATCAGTTTTACACTTATTTTTGTAATAGGAAAGTTCTCAGACAATCCTTTCCATGAACAGTCCCTCTGACCACATCTCTGATCACAAGCACTGCTGAGGACACTCTGCATGACCCTTGGATTCCAGACTGACAAAACTCAAAGCTGGGTACCCCAGAAATCCGAGAACCTTGATGCAGCTCGGGTAATTCAAGACATTTCCCACCAGTGATGAATGAGAAGGTTCAGAACAGCTTCTCCAGCTCCCAGTGTGTTGGGACAATTTACATTTTCTCTTTTCACATCATCCACAGTGAAAATCAAAATATCAAAGTACAGATGTAACACAGCTTTAACAGGTTTCATAGTTTGCCAGAGTTCTCTAATCCATTTCAAACTCCCTTAAACAACAGGATTTTTTCTATGTTTGCATTTGAACTGTGGGTGATTAAACAACAAGCAGCAGAAAATTAATATGTTAAATTCAAAGCCACAGAAAAATAGATAATCTTATTGTCCAGTGAGAATCCCAGGAATCCTTGAGTTTCCAGGAACAAAAGCTACAGCTCACTCAGGCTTAGGTCTTAGTAGAATTAACATTGCTCAATAGCAAGTACTGATTGTGGGGTTTTTTACTAACCTACAATACAGAACTCGGCTAATACTTAAACAAATAAATAAACCTTATTTATATTTAAAGAAGGAAGAAAAAGAAACTGAGAGAGGTCAGATGTGCCACAGAAAGCAATGAATGCTATGGATTCAGAACCACATCTGAAAACCTCTTCCAGGTCCCCAGAGACAACCACAGGACGCTGCTCCCAGCCAGGCAAATTGGAAATGTGAACAATGACTCTGGATTTTCTGTTAAAATTCATTGGGTTTATTACTTGGTTGTGGTTTCTTTTTTTTCCAAAGGACACTTTGCACACAGAAAGCCCAGTGCAGGCTCAGGGTGCCAAAACCTCTCCCTCTCCTGTTTAGCAGCACATATTGATACCGTAACGGAGTTTCAAGGACCTGGCCCAGATCCTCCTGACAGAATGAAAGGATTTTCCTCGGGGCAATGACACCAGGACCAGACCTCACTGATGGCAGCACAGTTCATGGGCAGCGTGGAGAGACAAGGACCTGAAGGAGCTCAGATGCTGGCAGAAGTGATGCCAAGTACTTATTTGGGAAAAAAGCCAACAAAACAAATAAGACTTCCAACATGCTCCTGGAATCTCTGCCTCTAGAGACCCCCTTCCTTGGAGCAAGAGCAGTTTTCCCTAAATCCAGAGGGATGGGGTGGGGAAAAGCAGACAGGAAGCCACCAATCCCCCTGCCCACAGAAATGGGCTCACGATGCATTCCTGCTGTTGGCTTACAAGGAGTTGGAGATGGGGATTTGCCCCTGACAGGAGCAGGGAATCCCACAGTCCCTGGGCAGGAGGAGGCAGTGGCACCTCATATGTGTTAGGGGCAGAGGCTTCTCTCCCATGTGCACTGCTGAAAGAGAAATTCAAAAAGACAGGGCTCAATCAGCCTGTGGACAATTAATGTTATCCCTGGAGCAGCCTCATTTCCCCCACTGGAGCTCACCCATGGCAGGGAGGCACTGCAGCCACAGCAACATTCCTATATTGACATACCTATCCCTTGAATGCCCTGTTGATGTCCCTGCAAGAAAGGACTCAGTGAAACACTGCAAATTAGTGATATAAAAAGCAAAATACATTCTGCACTGCATGGTTTAAACAAAAAATAGTCTCAGATGGGGAGACACGAAGTAACAATATAAAGGCAGAATGAAGCATTTTGATCTGCTGAATGCCTTTATAAATATTTGAGTATCATTTATTTATGTTTTCCTTCTTTTCATTGTAAAGCAAGGTTTTCTGACAAAAGCCCTCGTTCGGAGAACACTGTGCGTTATTATTTAACTTCCTAAAGCAACATCAAAG
Organism: Aegithalos caudatus; assembly: GCA_013389925.1. Classification (NCBI taxonomy): domain Eukaryota; kingdom Metazoa; phylum Chordata; class Aves; order Passeriformes; family Aegithalidae; genus Aegithalos; species Aegithalos caudatus. The sequence goes on from WEIU01009166.1 coordinate 1,730,811, forward strand.
GCTTGAGGTTAAAGCTTTAAAACAAATGAACTATTTGCAATATTTTAAAGATTTAGAGATGAGAAGAGCAGGAGTTCTCCACAGCTCAGATCTAAAGGCCTCTGTGGTCTGTGCTGGGCAAGGAAGACACAACAGCACTGCCAAACGCCGGGGAACAAAATCCCTGACATCCTTTTGCAAGCACCAGCTGTAGAATGTGCCCAGGGCTGCCAAGATGCTTCAAGTTCATTCTCCCCCTCACCATTGCATTTCACCTGCAGTCACCTTCTCTCCTCTTCCAGCCATCCCACCATCACTGTCAGGACCCCAGACTGGGTGCTGGGTGTCACCTGAACCACAGGCAGAGTCCCCAGCAGGGACAGTCTGCATCACTGGCACTGCTCAGACACGGATCCACTCCTGTCCTGGCTGTGCCATGATATCTCTGAGTGATCCTGCCAGAAGAAAATTGGCCTGTGCTGTGCCTGGCACCTGTACCTGTCATGGGAACATGTGGCTGTTCCTGGCACTCACACAGAGGATAATGTGACAAATTTCTCCAGCTTTGTAAGGCCTTGAGACAAAGTCTGGAAGCTCTGCTGAGAGTAGCTCCCAGTGCTGCCCTGATGGATCAGATCCCTTAGACAAGGCACAAAAAGTGGCCCCAACTTGCAGCCACCTCTGGAACCCTTTCTCCACACACCCAGGACATGGACACTGCACCCATCCCACCTCAATCCATTCTCAGTGAACGAGCTTTGCCCTGCAGTCCAGTCACACAAACAAAGCCCCCTCAGGGCTTCTTCACATGGAGGCAAACACAACTGAGTGTGAGGGCTCAAAACTGAGCCCCAAGGGCCCCCACTCCTGCTGGAGCCAGAAGCTGGGGGACTGAGCAAGCAGCAGATCTGGTCTTCATTTCCTAACCCATCCCCTGCTCGCCTCTCTCTGCTGCTTAAATCCCTGATGTGCTCAGACACCACATCTGCCCTGTATCTCTTGTCTGGTCCCAGGCTCTCCAGAGCCAGGAGAGGCTGCCTTGTGCTGCACAAATCCTGTTCAGATCCCAGCACCACCCGGCAACACTCACAGCTCTCACAGCTAATAAATGGTCAAGAATCACAATTTGCCTTTTGGTAACAACTAATCACCACAGCTGCAGCGAGTGTAAATCTGCAGAGCTCCACCAGCTTTACTTCTATATACAATAAAAATATAAAACCTTCATTAGGTGTTATGCAGTTTGTAAGAAAATCCCTAAATTAATTTATTCAGGGGGGAAAAAATTTAAGAGAACATTAACTTTCAAACCTACGCCAAGACCATTTCCTTATTGGTTTGCTCTGAGAGAACTTAGTTTAGGTCATACAAACTTTAAATCCCTCAAACACGTTATGAAAATCTTAAATTCCACCTAAACTGGCTGAAATTATGCAGGCACCTTTAAAAAAAAAAAAAAAGGCAGTTTGCGTTTTAAAGCAGAATGGACTCAGCCATCCATTAAATATGACAAGGTCTGCATTTTATTTAGACATTGCCATTAATAATGAAATGATGTATGATTTCCATTCCTGCAGTTCTTCCTTCCCTCCACAATCAATTATGCATTTAAGAAAATATTTACTTGTTATAAAACTCTTCTAATTAAGCATTACTGGTATGAGTTTGAACAAATCAGGAGATGATCTCTAAGATGCATGACAGAATATGATACTGTGCTTCAAAGAGGCATTTATTCCTGTCTGGTAAAGAAAAAAAAAATCCTCAGAAGTTTAAGGGATGCAAGCTTCAGTGCAAAACTGCAGATCCCACCATCTTTCTGACCTCGAGAGGTAAATCCTACTTGTGAGAAGGTCCTTGGGGCTACTTATGCTCCTAAAGAAAATAGAATGTGACCCAAGGAAATTCACGTGGGAAATGTGAATGTTGAGGTGAGGAAAGACCTTCCCAAAGATTTAGACATTTCCATGTTGCTTCTGGGCAAAGAACAGGATCCTAAAGGTAAATTTAGGAGTGGTGGCAGTGCCCAAATTCTCTTGAGACAGCAAAGATCATTGCTGTCCTGGTGGGCACAAGCTGGAGCTCAGGGCTGCCCTTGATCCCCATTCACATACACATCCTGAATTCCCCCGTTGCAAATGCAATTCCCTGGTTCCTGAGCAGCTGGCACAAAGGGCTCCTACTGCAGGCAGGGAAAAACTCAGAGGGGAGATGACCTGAGCAGGTCACCCAGCTGTGCACCAAAGTCCAGGAACAAGGAGCAGACCCACGGCATTCACAGCTCCTCTCTGCTCCCCAGGGTTAACTGGAGGCACTGGAAATCCCACAAATCCCAACAGGTTCAGGAAAACCTTTCCAGCCATGCCAGGGAAGCTGCACCCTGCCCAGCCCTGCAGAGGGTGAAGGCTGCCTCACGGAGGTGGCACTGGAGGTAGGAAGGGAAATGGAGAGAGAGTGGCTGGAGGCCAGAAAGCAGCAGCCATGGAGAGAGCAATTAGGATGCAGGAGCTGCCAGAGATATGGCATCACCAGAGATTTACTGTGCGTACACACCTCCCTCCCTGCTCCCAATGTACTCGCTCTTTCTTTCTGTCCATATACATACAGTAAATCTTCGGTGACTCCTTATCTCCCAGCCTGCTTCTAGATCCTAATTGCTATCTATCTCTGTCTGCCTGCCACTTCCAGGTCTCCCAGCCTCTTCTCTTACAGTTCCTGGCCCCTCCAGCAGCCTCCCTGCTTTTCCCACCCCCTCCTCTTCCCCTGCCTGCAGGCAGGCGGGTTCTACATGGCATGGGGACAGGCAGCCAAAATTCCCCTTTCTCAAGTAAACACTGAGCCCCAAAACATCCAAAAGAATCCTCAGCTCACGGCACGAGGCTGCCAGGGCAGGGCTGAGCCATGGGAGCACAGCATGGGAGGAAAAACTTGTTCCAGGGGAGCCCAGACCTGCTCCTGCCTCCCACCAGCTTCTTCTTCCCTGCACACCCAACCTCCTTCCCTGGGCATCAGCTGGCATCACCATCCCAGCCTGGCAGCACCATCCCAGACCCGGGGCACTCAGAGGGCGCCTTCTGCGAGGCTCCGCACGGAGCTCGCTCGGTTTCGTTTTTATTTACTACTATTCTTTACTACTATTTATTTATTCGCTCCTATTTTTATTTCACTTTGAACATGCCCAGCTGTGTCATCTTGGTTTTGCTGAAAATGTAAACAACAAAAAAAAATAGCTGCATTCAGATGCAGCCTTTCATTGCATGAATACATTTCCCATCCAACGCAGCTCCCGTGCTCCCACCCTGGAATTAGAACTCAGAAAAGGCAACGTCATCACTGTACAGTACATCTATCCCCCCCTCCCAATGTTTTGCTCATTCATGCTATTAATTCTTTTTGAAAAACAAAAAAATATCAAGACTTTTAATAGCTCCATTCGCTCCTTGCAAAGCAGGAGGTAACAAATAAATATAAATAAAACTAACTTATATTCTACATAGTAACAAACCTGGGTGCCTCTGCTTTTTCCTATAAAAATGTCATGCCTGCTTTTAGTCTTTGACACAGAATTGGTCACCAATTTTTTTGTTTTGAGCACCGAGTTCAGTTTTTATCTTGCGAAATGTAACTTTACTCTAGTGATCTCTAAGCCTGAGGCTTTTTGGTTTGGCTTGACAGTAATTATATGGATGTTGAGAAAGGGAAGAACGTTCCTTACACTTCATAATTCTACCATGCTTCTGTGCTCAGAACAGAGAAGGAATATTTTCTCTTTCACAGAGATGACGATCCAAAAGGAAGATACAGAACATACTGTGCAGAAGAAAACATCCCCGAAGAATCCTGCAAACCACAATGCCAAGGCTGAATTTGTAATTCTGCCTTTGGCTCTTAGCAAGGGAGCAATTAGAGAGGGAGAAAGAAGAAGCAGAGAGAGAGAAGTGAAAGAGAGAAGAAAGTGAAAGAAAAATAATTTAAAAAAAAATTTTTAAAAAAAGTAAGTGAAAGAATGAAGCGCAAGAGAAGGAAAAATAAAGGAAAAGGCAAGGAGAAGAGGAGAAGAGGATAAGGGACAAGGGATAGGGGGTGGGAAAGAAGAGAGGGAAATGAGAAAGGGAAAGGAGAAACAAAAAAGGGGAAAGGGGAAAGAGAATGAGAGGATGAGAGAGAAAACTGGAGAGTGGAGAGAAAACAGAAGAGAATAAAAATGGGGGAAGAGGAGACAAGAAACGAGAAGAGACAAAGAGCGAAAATAGAAGTGACATAAATATAAATGAAAAAGAAAAGCGAAAAGAGAGAAAAGAGAGGTACAACGAGGAAGGCGGGGGGAAGAGGAAGAGAAAGAAAGAGGAGAGAGAAGGATAGCGGAGGGGGCAGAACGNGGCCCCCAGCGCCTCCCGCCGCCCGCGCTCCGCCGCTCGCCACAGCCGGGATGCAGAGCCCAGCGCGCTCCTAAATTAGCTTTACCATAAATCTTTTAGGCTCTTAAATAAATAAGTAAATAACACTGCTCCCTTTTGCCCTCTTTTCTTTTCTTTTTTTTTTTCCGCCTTTTCTTTTTTTTTTTCCTTTATTTTTTTTTAGCGTGTAACTCTTCATCAGCCTCAAGCCCTTGGTCTTCCCTGACAGCGGTAACAGGAGACACGTTGAGTCTGAATTTTAAGGGTTTTTGGTTGGGTTGGGTTTTTTTCCCTTCTTTTTTTCCCCTCTCGTTAGCAACTTGCTACTTTCAAACTTTGCACAAGGCTTTGGGTTGGTTTGCTTCCCTGCTTCCAAATGACATTATGATTTTAATCAAAACGGACTGGTTTCTGGAGAAGGCCAGAGCAAACTGGGACGGGGAGGCAGCTCGGCTGGGTGGTTTACAGCAGTTCAGAAGAAGGTTTTGTAAACAAACACGGCTCAGAGGTAGAAAAGCAAATACAGTGGGTGAAATTTGGCCTCCTCCAAAGGCGATGGCAGGGCTCAATGGGGCCAGTATTTTCACATCCACACACAACTTTTCCTCCAGCAAACACAAAACCAACAGAGACACAGGTAATGGAGAAAACAGCTCCAAAACTACATTATTATTATTATTATTATTATTATTGAAGCAATTTGATGCTGTCAGGCAACTAAAATACGAGTAGTGACTGAGTACAGGGAGCAAACACCCTGACAGGTTTTCTGGCTAACAGAGAAATCCTGCCACTGCAATCTGCCCCAAGCACAGGGCAGCATCGTGGCCCCTGAGCTGGCCCAGAAGGGTCACAGCCCCCCTTGGTGCTGATCTGGGCTCCTGCACGGCAAAACCTCAGAGAAACCACAGACACAAAGGTTTAAGCTTTCTGCTATCCAGTTATTTCACCTGTAGAGCGTGGGGAAAAGGGTGAGAAATAAAAGAGAACTAAATAAGGTTGCAGGATTGGGTTATGTAGGGCAAATAAGACAGTAAATTCCCCTAAAATCAGTGTCAGTGCTCCTCTGGCCACTTCCACAGGCTGTGATTCCAGCCCAGGCTGGGCTGAGTATGGCTCTTTCCCAGCACACACAGGCAGAGCACTGAGCCTCTGCACCTGCAGCTCTGTCACGCCACACACAGGCACACCTGAGTGACAGGAAGAGAAGCTGCTCCCAGGAGGAAGAGATGCACATTTTTACTAAAAAGCAGAAATTGAAGTCCCTCTGCTTGGCTTGAACCTCTCCCATTTATTTCCCCACCCCACCTAACTGCCCAAACACAGCATCCACCTGATGCTGCTGGGGAAAGAGCCAAACCCTGAACCCCAACAGAGCTCACCCCATGAACAACCTCACCCAAGTGAGAAAGGGCTCCCAAAGCAAACCCAGGCCTGAATGTGGACCAAGATGAAGAGAAAAATCAGTCAAGAACCGCCAAAACTGTGGGCCAGATGCTGCCAATGCTTCCAGGGCCAGCACAGGGAGCTCCAGCAGACGTGGCCACCCCACTGCTGCTGAAGTCTCTGCTAAGGGCTGAGCAAGGTGAGCTCTGAACCGAGGTCTGAGATCCACTGGCAGATGCTTTTGGGACCTTCTCAAAGCCAGGGAAGACCCCTCCAGATAGGGAGAGCTGCTGTGTGACAGTTTTTGACATTGGAGCCATATCCCATCTACCTTTGTCCCTTCCTTCCCTCCAGAAACAGGAGCATCAGATTAAAAAAAAAAAAAATCAAAGGGAAAACATTAATAAATAATAATCAAGATCATCTGCAGTTTTAATGATAAGCTATTTAATGAATTATAAAGTACCTATAACTCAAAGTATGAGACTGTACATTGTCAAAACTGGCATTAAAGTGTATGGAGATAATTAGGCAATAATGACCTCCAGAGAGGGCTTTTCCTGGGAATTAATGACCAGTCGGGAGGAGCTGATGGCTCAAGGCACAAGCAAGGGCCATTAACCCCAGCTGGTCATTAATACTCAGGAAATGCCCAGCTCTGAGGCCGTTATTGTGAGTATATGACAAAATAAAGGGGAAGATATTATGAATATCCAAATTTGTGGGCTGATGGGAAAGGTGAGGCTTGCAGGCACTTGGATCCATCCCTCAGCTCTGGTACTACTGCATCTGGGAATGCTCAGGAGGGCACCCCTGACACCAGCTCTGGGGGCTCTGCCAGCAAAACCAGAGCCTGTGAGGCATCTTTGCCAGCACAAAGAGTTAAAAAAAAAAAAAAATAAAAAAACCCAGAGGTTTTGTTTCAACTCAATTTTTAAATATCCTTGTGCTATTAGCAGCTCCTCAGCCCATGTCTCAGGCTCATCTATCTAAGTGGCATGTCATGTAACAGAAGATGCACTTTTGGGATCATCACAGCCAAACTCACCCCCTGGAGCAGCCCTGGGCACTACTGGGAGCAGGACCCCAGAGGCAAAAAAGCCTCGGTTTTATCCCAAACCCACAGGCACCTCTTCCCAAACTCGCCATGACTTCAGGGGGAATTGGAGGAAGAGCAGTGTCACCTTCTGCCGGGGTAAAACAAAAGCTGATGCACAGCTGATCCCTGTGCAGGACTTGCATCCCTCCTGCCACACACGGCACTGCAGCAACGGGCTGGAGCATCAAGGCAGAGCCAAACACCAAATCCCTCCCGTCCTCGGGAGGGCGTGGAAAAATTTGGGGAGACAATCCCCAGGGAGTGATGCCCCGATTCCCCCTCCCCACTGTAAACAGAGAGAGGAATTAGCTTGGGCTGCTTTGCTGGGTAATGAAGCCCAGCTGCCCGCTGCTCCCAGCCCTGTTTGTGCTGATGTCCCCTCCCCGACAGCCACCGAGGAATGGGGGATTTGTACCTCTGAAAGCTCGGAATCAACATCTCCATTTTCCCCCGGCTGGAGAGGGAGGGGAGGAGGTGTCCATCCCCCGGCACGGCGCCCACCCCGCTGCAATTATCCAGCCTTGTTCTAAATAAACCCGCAGGGCAGAGAAGGGACTTGATTTCCCACTGCAGCCCCTCTGGTCATTTATTTACCCCAGTGCCATATTCCTGCACCGAACACGCATCACTGTGCCCAGGGGTGACAACCCCGGAGCGTTTTGCCCTGTAGGATCACAGCAGATGCAAATTTTCACCTCCACAAACAAATCCATGATGGTTGTAAATATTTCCCAATGATTCTCTGCCGCGGTCGGCACTAATCACGCTGTTTGCGAGAACACAGCAGCGATGCTTGTTGGCAAAATAAAGGATCTCTAAGTTTCTTACAATCTGGAAAGGAACCCAGAGCAGCTCAGCCACAGCGTTTCTCCTCAACTGTTTACAATCGATCAGAAGGGGAAAAAAAATTAAGTATACCGCTGGCAATGTGGAGTTCCCAACAATTGTCCATTAAAACCCGCTATTGCTCAGCATAGGAAAATCACTACATCAGGAAAATTAGTGCTTGTTAGTACATGTAATATTCAGAATCACGAGGAGAATAAAAGCAGCAATGCAGAAACTGTTATCAGCAGTGGGAAAATTATTCAAGTATGCATTTGAGTAATTCTGCATTTTAATTTAACCCTTTGAAACATTAATCAAACCATGGCTAATTATAGGAATTAAGGAATTAAACGATGGAATCTTCTAAAAGATATTATTTAAAAGGCAGTTTATACAATTACTTGTATAGATGTTTGCTTTAAAGAGGGAAACATTTCTACTGTAATGAAAAGGGTCTTAGAAAATTAAATTAACAAGAGGGGACCAGGCTGATATGAAACTAAATTAGCATCAAATGCAAATTACAGGGTACTTAATGGTAGAAACAGGTGCAGAGCAGGTCCCTAAATGAGATAAATGAATAAAACATCCCTCTGCACAAATGTGGAAGCTGACACAAAGTCAATGATATGAATAATTCAGCAGCCTCAACACTGCTGTTGAGGTCAGCTTTCCTTGACCTTTGAAACAGGAAGTAAAATTCTGTCCAAATTTGAGTGACTGGAAATGCAGCAGTTATTTGGCTGGGGGGG
>WEIU01009166.1:1739299-1759891 GCA_013389925.1 Aegithalos caudatus
AAAAAAAAAAAAAAAAAAAAAGCCACCAACAACACCAAAGCCACCAAAAATACAAATCCACAGTATGCATGTGAAAACGTATATAACATATATGAGAGATTTTAGGTCACAGTATGATCTAAACATGTTCAGAACTAAACCATTTCATCTTTCAAAAATAATTTAGTTGTGCTAAAGGGGATATTAATAGAGTCAAAGTCATTGTATCCCAGGCATTAAAGAAATCAAATCACTTATAAGTAGCTGCTCAAAGCTCAGTGATCAGTCATGTTCTTCACAATAAACTTTTTTAAAAGGAACAGAAAGATTTCTTTTCTTGACTTTTTACCTAAGCTACCAATTTAGTCAGTATTGCACTCCAAACATTGAGAAGTCACAATTTAAACTATAAACCAACCTAACAACAGTATGTAGAAACACAATGTGCAGGAGGGTGAGAGCATCTTGAAAATAGAAAATACGCATGTAAATGTATTTTATATTGATATCTTAAAATGTAAATAAACCCTAAAACAAGTCCTTGTATCCCAAAGAATGAATATTTCTCTCCTAAAGAGACAGAAATATGAAGCAGCTGCCTTAAAGCCAGTGGAATATCTCCAAATTTACATCCTTATAACTAAATGAAGATGATTTCTGTGCCCTTCCCTATGACAAAATACTCAGCTAAAAGCATAGTTCATGTAATTTCTGACTACATATATGGTCCTAATTTTAAATTGAATTTGGCATTTGAACAGATTAATAAGATATGACAAATAACTAATTTCTCCAAACTGGAAGAAAGGAAGAACATCACCCCTGCAGTTTGTCTTCTAGGGCAACAAAAGATGCAAAGATAAGTTATTTCTGCTCTTCCCTTTGTTGCATTAATCTCTCTTTACCTGCTTACCTGTCATCTGCAGAACTTGTGTCTGTTATAGTTATTTGGATTGATTTCTATAAATTAAATCTTATTTTCTCTGTTTCAGCCAGGGGAAGCCAGGAATGTGTCTGCAAGGGTGCGCCTCTGCCTCCAGAAACTTTGGTGAGGAGTTCAGGCCAGCCCCAGCAGCAGCCACCCTGGAGATGCATATTAATGAGAGAAACAAAATAAAAACCCAGCCCTGATAAATCCTAATCCCTTGTGGCCCAGGCAGCAGGGGCAGTTTGGGGGCTGAGCTCGGGCTCTGCTCAGCACCAGGGTTTCTGTGCAAAGTGGCTCCCTCCAAACGCCGGCTCTGAGAACCCAGCTGGTTCTCATTTCCAAACAACCAGTTTCTCTATCCCCAAGTGCTAAAGAAAATAATCCCAGCAATCCATGACTACACGCTTTCACAGGGACAGCAGTGAGAATTTGATTGTAGAGATAATTAAAGTCATTCCTGAAACTTGCAAGGAAAAAAAAAAAAGCCAGGGGGGAGAGGAGGGGACCAACAGAGACAACGATGCTCATGTTTAGCTCGTGTTTAAATTGAACTAAGCTTGGAGAAGTAGGGACACACACACTACTTTTGGGGAATTTGTTTTCCTGAAAATTCTGTCTTCTTCACCCTAACAGTTACAATTTGCAAAGAAAATGTAATAGACTGTGGCAAGCAGGAAGATTAGGATGAGGTTTGGAGCCTGGCTGTTCCTAATTTGGCAAGAGTATCCAGAGGGAAATGCTTTCACGTTCTGGTAAACTTGAATAAAATTACGTACAGCCACTTCGATTAGAAGGGTTTAAAGGGAAATGATACCATAAAAGCAATAAACCCTACTGCTATCTGCTTCAAACACTGAAAACATCTTTTTAAAATTAATGTTTCCTGCAGCCCTGTCATGAGTTAGGTCTGAAATAATTTTAATATTAACAACACTCAGGAGCAGGTCAATCTAGAGCCAATCACGTGACTGCATTAGTCTTCTACATCTTTCCAAATGTCCTCTGCATCTTTCCAAAACAGTGGAGTAATTTACACCACTCCAGCTGGTGTAAATCAGCAGGGTGTCCCTGGCATCAGGAGAGATGGGAAGCAGTGGCCTCACTGAAAAATAATCACAATGATGATGATTAAAAGGGAAAAAAAACCAAAAAAAAAAAAAAAAAAAAAAAAAAAACACACACCCCCAAACAACAAAAATAAAAGCTGGCTCCCAGCAAAGCTAAATTGTACAAGCCCCGTGTCACACGTCTGCTCTGACCCTCGTCATCCTGAAATGGGTGTGAAATTCAGAGATGGAGAGAAAGAGTTTAAAGCACTTGTAATCTCTCCGTCTGCACTATCTGCCTTGAGCAGGAAGGAGGGATCCGCTCAATGAGAGCTATTCAGGGCCTCTCAATTAACCTGATTAGTTCAGCACGCTGCTCTCATGAATGACACCTTATCTTGGAAATGAAGGAAAAAAAACTTCCTTCCTTCTTGAGATACAGGCGGCCCCTAAAGCCAGCGCAGCGGCGCCCACGGGCCAGCTCTCCATCACCCCAGGGAGCTGCTGCTGGGGTGGCAGGGCCAGGCAGCCCAGGTGGCCCAGGCAGGGAGGGGCTCCCCCTCTTTGAGGCCCATCCAGGCACATGATGGGATTTGGTGTTGGGGGAACCCTCCTGGGGACAGCCGCAGGTACCGCGACCCCCGGGGACACTGCAGAGTGTCCGAGGCTGGAACTCGTTTCATAGGTGACAGATTAATGAGCAATAACTGGGTTACCATGGCAAAAAAAATTCCCAAAATTCTCTTTTGTTTCCCTGAGAATAGTCTCCCTATTTTTACCCCCCCCTCCAAATCATGCCACTCTGCAGTAACACAAATATTAACTAACATCGTGTTATTCTTTCAAGTGCGGATGTCAACAAGGCTGATTGTTACACACAAACTCCAAAGATTAATCAGGGAAAAGAGGTATCTCAATTGCAATTACAATGCTGAAAACTCAAATTTATGAATGGCCAGCCAACTTTGAAGACATTTATTAGGGAAATTCCAATGACTTCAAAAGTATTAATGTACTAATGAAACATTAGGGCATGATGTATTAATGCTGTTGTAATTTCTGACAAATTGAGTTACCATTGTCACAGCAGGGCAATCCTTCAGGAAAAAAAAAAAGGAAAGTTCCTCTCTCCTGCCACGTGGTGCACGACAGATGACAATTTATGTACACATAATGGGGTTCAGTGAGAAGTTTTCCTCCTCCACCACAGTACTGTTTATTCAATTTTTCAGATTGCCAGAGCTATTATGGAGCTCACTGTGATTAAAAAAAAAAAAAAAAAGCCTAGGGATTGTCTTGCCTAAAGAGCTCCATAGGGCAGAGGCTCTCCCACTGTGCATCCCTCACTCAGCAGCCTCAGAGTCCAGCAGGGCCCAGTAACACCAGGCCATGGTACCAACAGAAAGACCCAAAGAAGAAAAGCTCTACAGATCTGCTTTTAGCACATAAACCCCAGCATGACAAACAAATTCTGCCCCAAACCACAGAAAACTCCAGGGCACTCATTTGTAACACAGCTAAATTTCCTTATTTTTCTTTTAAAAAGGGTAAATCCTGATCCAAGCTGCAGGTCCTTCCCTTCTCTTGCCTGTAAAACCCCAGAAAGGTATTCCAGGGTGTAGACTCCCTTCTGCAGCCAAATCCCAGCTCATGCAGGACTGTGCCAGAGATGTGGAGGCACCTGGAGCAGCTGGGAGGAGAAGCAACCATCAGATCTTAATAGCTCTGAGTGTGGCTAATTTTATTCTTCTTTCAGAGCAAAGAACTTTATAATGAATACAGAATACATTTCTCCTCTCCTTGTGTCATCTTTCTGCAAAATTTGAACTAGGTAAAGTGGTTTTTAACATCCACTTATCAAAGTGACTTAACATCTGGGAAGTCAGCCAATGGTTATGTAGTGATGCAGATGCCAAAAAATCCAACTGAAGGATTATATTGAGGGAGTTTACAGAGGAGACCTGACTCAACTGCGTGGAAGTTGATGGTTATCCTGGTCAGGAGAGCCTGAGAGTCTCCCTGAAAAATTATGGATCAAAATTAAGGAAAAGTATTGTGTTTTAAACAGCTTATTTTTAACCCATTGTAGACAATGTCTGTATCCTGCAACAGTAACTTTTTCCAAAGGCAGATTTTGGAATCAACAGATGAATAGTTTGTCAAAGTCCAAAAGGAGATGAACAGAAAAGGATTTTCTGCCGCTGACTGTCGAGACAACCCTATGAGGAAGATCATTTTTTGATTGCTAGAAACTCACATTGGAATAGTAAGTCTTTCTAACATTTAGTTATATAAAATTAATCAGTTCCAGAGCCACAGAAGGATTTCAGGGACACTCATGGATGTCTTCTCTTTTCTTTAATTAATCTTTGAAAAACATGACCTAAACATTCAGCTAATTGAATTATGTGTTTAGCTGAATGTTTGCAACTCTTATTAGGAAAGTCAAGGTGAGAGGAGCCCTAGAAAAACCTAATAATCAAGCAAGCCTATATGACCCTGGCATTGTAGCACCACTTTTTTTTTTTTTTNTTTTTTTTTTTTTTTTTTTTTTGGTAGCACCATTTTTTCATCTCTTTTTAGCCCAGCATGGCGCTGGAAGAATTAAAGAAAACAATGAAAGAACAACAGAGTGTACAGGGTAGGATTTACTGGCATTTACTTTTAATTCTATGGTCCTTTGCTCTGTGGCTTATCAGCCCTATGTCAGCCCTTTTTCCTCCTTTATATTTCATGAGGGGACCCACATGCTGGTAGTGAGAGACAGAGCCCAAGTGTCTGTAAGCTTTTTGTCAGGTAAAAAAGAGAAGAAAAAGGAAAGGAACAAGAGGAAAAGCAAAGCTAAGAGGCATCTATTAGATGTCACTAGGCTTTTGTATTCATGTCAATGATTCAGGATTAGAGTATTTGAAATAATCTTATTGAGAGAACTCAAAAGCCCCACAGAGGGAAAGCCTGCTCGGTAGCATATGGCAGAGCAGCAGACAATATCTTATTAAGGATGTGTTAGCTAACACCATTACTTTTTATATTACATTACTGAACTCTGGTGCCTCAGCCCGGTAGCGAGATGCCGTAGTTGTGGAATGCCAGATTGGAGGAGTTGTTACAAACCCAAAAAAGATTTGGCCAGGCCTCCTGGCATGGCAGGGGCAGGGAAGGGGGGTGGCAGTGGGATGCTGCTCCCTCAGCCCTCCCCGGAGCCCTGGGAAGGGGAAATGATGTCCCCAAAGGAAGGGGACAGCGCCCACTGCCCTCGCTCCCCCCGCTCCAGGTCATCTCCTCTCTGGGAAAAATACGGGGTACAGAGGGCAGCTGCTGCTCCAGCCCCAACAAAAAATCCCAAACTACTGCCAGACTCCGCTTCTTGTCAGATGAAGGGAATTTAATTTTGTTATAGTGAATGCTGTTAGTCTAAAAATCTTTCTTTGCTCTTGGACAAAAGCTTGTAATTGGAGAAATAGCTCTTTTTAAAGTTATCTTCATCTGCCTACACCTTTAGAGGCAGCAAGAAACCAAAGACAAAACAGCACTGTTCATAGCATTTCAATGATTGCTCTGAAAGGCTCTATATCTGGGTCACCTTACTACAGTCCAGTATATCATTTCAGTGACTTGATATAAAGCCTTTTAATAACTAATTTCATATCATTCGCATATTACCAGCAACAGAAAATTTGTATCCACATTTCCTATTTCCAGATGCTGTTTCTAAAAAGCAGGTAGAAAGTTATTCCTTCCACTTTAAAAAGAAAAAAAAAAAAACTCTAAAATACTGTCCTTAGCAAAAAAAGTAAACACCCAGTTGATACAGTAATATATTCTGATCACAAACTACCTATGCAAAGTTGCTAATGTGACACACTGGGAACTTTGTATGGGTTTTCTGTACTTTTCCAGAACTGTTACAGAAAAAATATCATGATGTTACAGGGAAAGAGGAAAATTCATACCAGCATTTCCCACTACTACTACAGAGACTTGCTGCCTTCCCAAGACAGTGTTAAAACCATTTCTAGAAACTTAGTCACAATTTGCACAGTAACCTACAAGTGTTTCTTACTCTCTTTTAACTTTATTAGTTAGATGTTGTATTAAAATTAAATACTTCCAGCAGGCAGAAGTGCCTGTGAATTTAACGTAGTTATTTTAATAAGTGTGGCAAATTACTTATAAGAATACATTTTGGTGGCTGGAACATGCAAATGTTTATGAAAACTCACATGAAGTAAACTACTCACACACGTCAGCTCCTGCAGAATAAAGCTCAGGTTGTGCTTTTATCCTGTAAACACTGGGATAGAGCTGAGATACATTTTTCATGTTCAGAAGAATTTTAGCTAATCTGCATTAAAACTGAGGATGATCTTTGCAAATACATTTCCCCATTGCTCTTATTCATGTATGCATTCCCACTGCGACAGCAAATATGGAAATAAATCAGGTGTTCAGATGGAAGAGGAAATTTATCCACTCCAGAAACTATGTGTGTATATATATGCATATGAGAAAAAGACAGGGGATTTTTTTTTTCCCCCATCACCAAAAAAAAAATCCCCACTCTTGAGAGAGAAGAGCTGGCACTGAGCTGCATGGAGCCAGGGAGCCCACTGTGCCCAGCACATCCTCCCTGCTGCAGGACAGGCTTTGATGGAGGAGTTCATATCAAGGAATCAATAGGTAGGAAGAGCACATTTGAAGTTTTGTGACAAAAAACAAAGGGATGGATCACCCGTACAGGCCCTGGGCTCCTACTGGGACCAGAGCATTCAGAGCTTTCCTGGTGCTGCAGGAGGTCACTGCACCAAACTTTTTAAAGCACTTCCAGCCTCAAACAACCAAATCCTGCCACTGGAACAGAGCAGCAGAGTAATCCATGAGGTCTCAGATTCCTTTGCAGAAATAAAATCCACAGGGTCTTCTGGATGGACTTTGAGGACTAAAACAAACTAATTTGGTCACCTAAAATTGTTAGCCCTTGCTGAGGAGATTTTTCAGGAAGAGCCCAAGGGACTTACTGACATGGACAGGCTGACCTTGGGGCAGCAGGTCCAGCACCCCCCCTGTGGGCACTCAAGCCCATGGCTATGAGTGAGCACCAACTCAGTCAAATGCCAAAAGCAGCAATCTTGTCTTCAGTTTCCCCATCCCCAGGACATTCAACACAAGTTTTATAGTCTCCCTAGAAACATCTCAATTTTTACTCTGCATCAGGAGAACCATTTCTCTTCAGGAATGGGATCAGCTCCCTGCTTAGAAATTACAAAGCATTCAGCACAATGAGACTGCTTCGCAATAGAAGCCTCTGCTACATCATCAATGACATTAAATAGTAATAATCAAGCATAAGATCACAGTCAACTAAAGCCCCAAACACTAGCTGTGGATTCAAAAGGCATCACAGAGAGAAGCAAGTAACTATTAGAGCAGTGTGAAATGTTTGCAGTGAAACCCAAAACCACATAGGACTTGCCTGGTTTGGGATTTAATAACAAACTGAAAACTCAGAACAGGTTTGCTGAGAAACTCACAACCCTTCTGAGTGAAGCTCAGACCAAATTAAGGTTTTGAATAATACTTCTGAGATCATACAAAAATCCTTATACTTGGAGGCAGAGAGAAATCAAACAAACAATAAGCAGAAGCTGGTTTGACCCTGACCAAGTTCATTCAGCCCCAAGAGCAAAATAAAGGAATTTATAAGCAGAAGTGATATGTGCCAACCCCAGCAGGCTGAAACCAAGAGATTTTTGCAAGAATCCTCGCAAAGTTACCCCCAGCTCTAGTGATTGCATCACCAGAAAGAAGACTGACACCACATGCATGAGGAACACTGGTAGAGGGGCAAGCATGCAAGCCTGAATCTCAGTGTGAGAAGCATCTACTGATCAGAGTCTCCCATTTATCTCACAACAGCTCAAAATGCCTTTGGTTGCCTAAGTCATGTGGGAAATGTTCTGGGTAATGCTTCTCAGCTGCATCAATCACAAGCAAATCCTGGAAGATGTGTGTTTGGGTCCCTCCCCTCTCAGCAATGTGTGGGCTCGCAGGCTCCCGGAGCTCGCATGAAGCACTCGAGGCCAACTTCTGTCTCTGAACACCCTGCTTAGAGGCCCTGGGGGTTTAGGCAGCAGCACAGCCTGAAAAGACAGCCTGGGAGACATCCCTGTGCAGTGCTGGGGGCAGCTCTGTCACCCAGCTTCTGCTCCTCTGACTCCTCCCTGATGGATCATTAATGCCCATCTAACTCTGGAAGGGGCACAGCAATGGGGATGGGGGGGGCCCTTTCCAGCACAAAATTCCAGATAACAGCCAAATATTCATTCCCAGGGACATTTTGTCCCTAGGATGTCTGTCAGAGTGCCCTATGCCTGCCCTCCTGCTCCTTCTGTGTGGAAAACCCACCCAAGGACCCAGCAGTGATGGCACTTCCATGCTCCCACAGCCCCATCCCAGGTGGGAGCAGTGGGGAGCAGGACACTGGCAGAATCAGCTTTCCCTGACTCCACACAGCCAGGTTCTGGTACTGACATGGGCAGGGGGACAAGGATAGGACAGGGCAGGGACTGGCACTCCTGGCACTGCCAGGGCACCTGGCCTCTCCTGACACTGTGCTGTGACACCAGTGCTATGATGAGCCCACATCCCTGTAGGCCGTGGGGATCAGCTGCAGCACTGGCCCCATCCCCTGCAGCAAAACATCCTTCAGCAGCTCCCTCTCAGCAAAACCCAGCTTGTCCCCTTGCCAGAACCTCTCCTGCAGGGCAGGTTCTTCTTGCCTCTCCTTACCCCTCTCTCCAGACATGGAAAGCTACTGCAAAATGCATTATTTGCCACATCTACCTAAGCAGTGTGTTTGTGGGGAGGATGCAGAGAGTGTGATACAGTCCTCCCAGTCACTTTTCCACCTGCCTGGTATTTAGGATGAAAAGATGATCAGGCTGTAAAATACAATCCACTACATGATGACTTGTAAAGCAGTAAAACAGAGGTAATGAGTTTTTCATGTCATTGCACAGTGAAATCCTATCCACAAACATAAAACTTTTCAGGTTACAGGCTGAAAGATTTCAAACCCATCTGTAGGTGAGTTGGCTGGGTGTGCTGGGACAGGTTATAGAGAGCCCAGAGGAGCATCCTGCACATGTTGGAAGCACAAAGGCCTTTCAGACACTGGTAAGAGGTCATGCATTAAAATGTACTTTGGTGTCATCTGATATCAAGACATAGGAAATATTACAACCTCCAATCTATGAGTTCCCACCCCTTGGACAAGAGCTGTGATGGCACTGGAAAGGCACAAACCTCCTCACTGCTCCCAAACTGATCCAAAATGCCACATGAAAACCTTCAGAAGCCAGAAGAAGCCCTGGCCATCCCCTGCCCCCAAAGGTCACACAGTCCCTCCCAGGGGAGCCCCAGCACAAAGCCCCTTGACTTCTACCTCACCTAAAGATTATCAATCCAAAAAATGGACAGTGGCCAGATTCTCACTGCAGGTCCTGCCTCTATTGGTAAATATTAGTAAAGCCAATCCCAGGTCACTGTGATCAGCTTGCTCAAGTACTCTGGAAAGAAGCAAAACTTGGGATGAGCCAGGAACTGCCTGTTTTCAGCCCTTTTTCCATGCAGTATCTCAAGCAGGGTATATATGATATATATGGTATATATATTTTCTGTCACTATATTTGGGATTGCAGTGGTTATGCCTATTTTATCAGTCAGTAGGACCCCTATTGACTGGATGCAGCCATAAAAGGTAAAGGAGCCCCAGCAGGCACTGGTAACACCATTAAATATTGGTCCTGACCATGTAAATGGGGTTTAAAAGTTTGGAAGAGAGTGCCAAGAGAGGAGCCTTTTTCCTGAACCAAGAAATAACATAAAGCCCCACTTTCTCCCCTATGTGACTTTTGTCATTATCATCTTTTCTGATTCTTACAAAGCAAACCTAATTAGGAAGCTCTCTCATTAGTCTTCCAGAAAAATTAGCACAGCTTATGCTAATTACTCCTGTAAAATTTAATAAACTCGTTGAAATGGGAATAGTCTAATGAGGTTTTATTTATTGAACTAAGATAACTGTAAGGAAAAAGGTTAGGACACCAGGATATCCAGAGTGGTAATAAAACTACAATTTATTCAATTTCTTCACAGGAATTTTATTGCAAACCTTTTAAATTCAAATATGAGTTACAATTTGAAAGTTAAATCAATCTAGAATTTAATTTAATAACAGGAAGTGCTCTGTGTTTTCTTTAAGTGTGATTACAATACAGCCCTGCCACTGAGCTCGTAGGAAGAATTGTGCATTTGTATTGTGACAATAATACCCCTTTTAAAATGAGTTCCTGTTCATCAGATCTTCATCTCAACACACATAACTGGATTAGCAATAAAATATACAGGCTATGCTAAGAAGATGATACAGACACACACACATTTCCAAGAAACTTCCTTGGGATGACTGCTCTGTAATCATAATAGATTTATTTTTGTTCTCCAGAGAAAATTTAAATCACTTTTTTATATGAGTATAAATTTCTTTAGGTCTCTTTCACTACTGTATCTCCTGATACTATAATAGAGCAAAGTATAAAACAATTTTATAAAGAATAAAGTCATATCCTGTTTCAAACACAGCTACTTTCTTTCTTTCTTAAAACCCACATTTTCATTAAAGAGAAATATACAATTGGATTTCACATCTATCCAGGGTTTGAAGAAGAATACAACACATGTAACTTTGAAGTTACCAAAGAGCCTTTTCTCCAAGTTCACCAAACCACCACAAAGCCAGAGCCCTCTCTATCCCGAGTCTCTCCAGCTTCATCAAAGAGAATTAATTAATCCCAAATAGTATTCCAACTTGTCAGAAGAGGATAGCATTTCCATGTAAGTACATATGTCAAAAATCCCATGGATAGATTCTATGTTAAACTCTATGTTAGGTCAGAGTCTGTGGATTCACAAGATTTGATGCAAGAGTAAGATTAAATAGGAAAAGACTTGATCAGAGCATCAGGCATGTGGGAGTGCTTTAGCCCAAATGGTAAATGAATTCTCTAAGCTCAGTGCAAATAAAAATAACTAAATATGGCTTTGCATATCAATTGACATAACAGTTAAAAACTGTGTGCATGGAGAAGTGACAATGGAGCACAACCAACACATGGCCTGACTTGTGCAGGCATTTTAATCACAGAACCATTTGAAAGGACTCGTTTTAAGGTAAAAAAGGCTCCGTATACATCACTTCATCCTTTCCAAACCAAAGGGGACAAGGAAAATGAATAGGATAAATGTCACAAGAAACATCACTAAAGCCACTAACTGTATAAAGCACATACTTGCTTGGCCTAAATTGTTTGAACTAGCCCCAGCCAAGAAAAGGTTTTAAGTACCCTACTGGGACAGATGCGAAGCGGCAACAATAGAAGCCACACTAATGCAATCCAGGTAACACAATCCTGTTTCAAAAACACGGGGAGGGCTAATTACAGTACTGCTGAGTCAAATTTCTTATGCCACTGCAACCCACAGGAACAGGTCAAAATCAAGTGTTATTCAAACCACAGTCATATCAACCTTCTGTATCAAAGTCACAATTTAAAACCAAGTGAAGAACTTTAAAAGCTTAACCCATTCACAAGCCAAGTGTGATTCAGTGCGGGTGGCGAGGCAGGGTTTGTACTATCAGCTTTGAATTGTGTTTAGCTTGCATTTTAACAAGAAACTTCAAAATTGGTAACTATTGCATCAATTTATGTAAAGACTGAGGAATGGATTGCTGCTAAGAAGCTAAGGGTTGGTTGTTTTTTTTTCCCTGTACCTATTTTCCTCATTTTTCAGTAAACATGTAACAGACAGCATCTCTGGCTTTCAAAATTTAAAATGATTTGCAACTGGCAGTTTTGCATACTAGATAGTTAAACAAAATATTTCTGTAAACCTGCCATTAGCATCTTAACATCTCACTTTCCAGTACAATGAAAAATTCATGTGAATTTTGTAGCTTTCATGTTGCTCAAAATGCCACTCTTAACACCATGTTTATAGTGTTCAGCTCTGCAGCATGCTTATAAAACACAGCTCAGTACAGGTTTCACTGGGGGGCTTTCCCCCACACACACTTCCTCTGGTGCTACCTGATGCTCAGAGAAGATGAAAATATGCCTAGTTAAAATAGATAGGGATATCTTCTGAGATTTAAACATTCCCAGGATTACTTATTACAGCTAATCAAAACATCTGCCATAAACATCCAATAAAAGCACTTTCCTACCCAACCCATCCAAGAACTGGGAGCTGGGATGAGCACAAGGCTCTGGACTGCTCTCCAGCGGGGCCCCCAGCACATCAAACCCACCTCACCCTCTTTCATAAAATGGATTCTCTGGCATGGAAGACACTACAAACTTCATCCAGCAAACATAACTCAGACAGCAATGCAAGGAGAGGCATGTGCTCTGTGCCCTCACCCCTGTGTGTTTGGGTCCTTTGGGGTCCCTCTACTCACAGATCAGTGCAGGGTGTTTGCTCTCCCCAGCCCTGACAGACATTTTTGGTACTTGGTGGCCATTTAACTTCCCTAAAGTAACACTGCACAATACCCTGGCTGTCCCACACGGCTTTGGACAACACATTTGGAAAATCCAAATGTAAAAATGGCTCTTTGGCTACCATTTTGCATAATTGGCAAGCAACAGAAACTACACATGGCTCAGAACAACAGGAATAGATGTATTGTACTACAATGATTTACTCAGTGATGTCAGATTAGCAATATGGATCTGTTTAAAAACACAATAATTAAGACAGGCAAAAATGAATTAATCAACTGACAATACAGTGAAAATAGTATTCCAACCAAAGAAAATAAGAGGAGGGAAAAAACCTTACGTTGCAGATCTATTTTCTTAACTGTTTTTATGCATAAATAAAAGCCTTAAAATGTAGATGGATTGCATCCAACAGAACTACAGTAGCTAAGTGATAATGATTCAAACATTTTTCAAATAAAAGTTAAATATTTATAAGCGCCCAACCACATTTCATAAATCACAAACTATTATTATTTTATTCCTGAAGCTTCCCTGGCATAGCATGTGAATTGAGTCACAGAAAGTCAGAAAGAAAAATCTCCTCTTTATGCACATGAATCAGTTACAAGAGCTGGAGCCCTCCACAGAGCAGGGCCCTCCAGTATCCCGATGTTATCCCACACATGGCCCTACCAAGACAATCACAACTGCAAAGCACAACTAATTCTATATCAAAAAAAAACCCAAAATTTCATCCGTATATCCTCCTAATTCTTCCCCATTAGCAACACCGGGCAGGTGTTTCATTATAATGAGGAGAAAGAGGAAGGGAAAAAAAAAAAAAAAAATGGAAGGAAACAATAGCAGTCCTTACCTGTCAATTATCACTGGATCTGATGGAGTCTCATTTCTGTTGCCACAGCTTTTCTTGTCACAACAGCGGCTACAGAGCAAAAGCGAAAGGATTTAGTGCGACCATTACACTGTAAAATCATCATTACGAACATGGTGGGTTCAAATTGCCGGCTCGAGTTACCCTGCCGGCCCTGCCTGCAAATCAGTCAAATGTACTGGGTCACATATGGGTTAATTACCATGTTTAACTTCTTGCACAGCTGGTTAGCAACGGAAAATATAAAAAAAGAGAGGGGTTTTGCCCCTTTCACAAATAATAATTCAAGGATCGGCCCAAACAGGGAGAGCTGCCTGTTTGTAGCCTCTTTTCCACGGGGTTTAACAGTTGTCCCGCAGACGCTGGCACACAAAATAAGGCAGATTTTTCCCTGCTGAGCCTGGTTTTTACATTTGCTTAACGCTTGTGTTACACATCCACAAGATATTCCTGCTTCCACACAATTCCCAGCTACTGGCAAACCTCCCCCCAAACTCCAAAAGCACAAATATTCTCCCTCTAAGAAGCACTGGTGTTAATGGGGGAGCTAAAATGCAAGCAGCAGCAGCAGCAGCTTTTTATGCTCGAGCGCGCCTGTTTCCCCAAGTTTTCTGAGCATGTTAATGATCACTAATGCCATGGAGAGCTCTGCTCTGGCTGTTGGTGCCCTGCATCGGGTCAGATACAAAGCAGGCATGTGAAATATAAGCTCCATCTCCCAAAGCACTGCTCCATGGCTGACCTCGAGGCTGGGATTCTTTTTGAGCCAAGGTGGCTCGTTGTTTCCTAATGAGAAGTTAAATTGTTGTTTTTTGATGATTCCTTGTCAAGGGTTGTTTTCAGTAAGGAGGCGTAAATATATTGCAGGTGAGTTTGTAGATGAGGTACAGGTTCCTGCTCCAGGTGGGAATCCCTCCTGATGTCTCTGGAGCTGTGGCTGGGAGCTGCCCTGCTCTTCCCACCAGCCCATCTAAACCCACGACACCAAATCACAGCCACAAAAGTCAGCAAAGCCTTTAGATTTCACCCACCCACTCACCCCAGGGAGGAAACCCCCATCTCACAAGGAAAGACCCTGTTTGTTGATGTCCCTTAACAGAAAATCCCCCACTGAAGTCAAGGCTTTAAGAAATACAAAAATAAATAAATCAAGAAGCTCCTGACTTTCCCACCTTATTGGTCCCCAAGGACCTGCAGGACAAAGCAGGGCAGCTGCAGGGCTGCAGGGACCCTATCCCATGATGGCACCAAGTGTCAGGCAGTGAGGACCACACCAGATGCTCTCCCTGGCCAGACCTGAGCACATCTCCCTGTTCAATAAATTTTCTGGTCAACCTCAGCCACACACAACCAAATCTTTGGAAACCACTAAGTTTGTTCCCAGTGGCATCCCGGGGACCTGTGTCTCGCCTGTATTTCAGCAGCTGTCAGGAGGGACCACTGCTCACTCTCCCTCTCAGATGAACTATTTTCTTTTCCTCAGAAGGTGGAAGAACATCAGGGCAGGAAGAAGCCCTCAGAAGTGCCACACTATATAAATAGCCTTGTTGGGAGTATGACAAAGGTTCTCTTGTGTTGCTGAACAATAGAGTGAATAATATACAGTTACCCACCAAGATTAGCAATAAAGCAACTAACCACACTAAAGATAACAAAAAAGGGGCCTTTTACAAAAACAGCCTGTTTAAACATGGCTTAAAAAAAAATAATAATTTTGTTTTCAAAGAGAGGAAAATACATAATTCTTTTCACCGCAAAAAAGCTTCAAGGCAACTATTCAGGGCTGAAACTTTTCACAGTTAACACATGTGTGGTATCTTCATTTCGGTGGAAGTTACATTGTTTGGGATTGCCAAAAAAAACTGCTTAATTTTACAGCACAATACCGCAATTGATCCACCAGAAAATGCCAGAGCCTTGGCACCCTGAAAGTATTAAAATTTAGGAAGGAATAGAATATGCTGTAGGTAAATAGTCATGGGGACGTTCGGGGGCTTTTTTGCCTATAAAAGGACTTGTCATTGGAGTGCAGCTAGAATGTGTGGGGTGAGAAAATTTACCCACAAACAAGGCAATAAAAACTGCTAATCATTTTTAAATGATTAAAATGTAATTAGAAACAGAGTTGGCACAAGTTAAGACAATGCAGTTCTTGTGACTGAAGCGAATCAGGGCTAGTCCTGACATTCTCCCAGCAGACTGGAGGGACAGAAATTGCCACACTTAACTCAGACAAGCAAAGGTTCCCAGGCTCCCAGCACGAGATGGGCAAATACCCCCATCCACACACCACCAGGCTCAGAGGTTGGCACCTTCCCAGGGCATTAACCCAGAGGGAAAGGCAGCCACAGGGGCCTGGGGACAGGGACGCCTCGGTCTCTCCTCCTGCCACAAGTGGGATGAAGACCAGCACTGACCATTGGGGACAACCCAGCTTTGAGAGCAAGGGAAACAATTCACTGCTTCTTAGGTGGCCCCTTAATTGGGGTACCCTCCCAAAAGGGCACCCCAATAGCCCCAAGTGATAACAGGAGACCTCAGTCCTTGACCACATCTGAAGGGCTGCATGGCTGGTACATCCCACCATGTGGTGACTCTCTGGCATGAAAGGAGGCTCTGATTGTTCCTTCATGATCTAGAGAATTATATTTTAAAATTTAGTTTGCCTTCTGTGTTCCCCCCCTCCCCCTGAAACAGCAGAATTGGAGGCCTCTTCACTCCAGTCTTTCTACGCAAAGAATTAAAACATCACGCAGATCTTGAGTTTCAGACCTGGTTAAAAGTGCTTTTAATTCAATTTCCCTCAAAAGCTTTGGCTTTTAGTGCCTACTTAGCACTTGGAAATAAGTTCCTAAATATTCAGCACCCTTTCTCCTTTCCCTGAAAGAATTTTAAAATTCCCAGGAGCTTCTCCAAACCACTCAGAAACCCTCCAGCTCCTAGCAAGAGCAGGGAATGCCAGTTCCTTGCAGCCAGGAGGACAAGGACTTTTCTTTGCTGTTCTTCCATAACACCTCTCCCCAGGTGGGGCCAGGAGCCCACAATACCATGTTGGCCCACAGGAAAAGCCTACAAAAATTGATTTTTTTGTGAAGATTGCTTGTTTTTAAAACAAGTAGTCCTTGATAGTAATGCAACGTCCCAGCATTTCCAGCTCCTGCACCCCATCTCTGAGCACCCTGCTGTTGTTGTCATCCTCGCGGCTCATTCCCGAGCCCCTCAAAATCCCTATCCTGCTTCTCCCCAGGCCACCACCACCACCCTCAGCTTTTATTGCTGCCTTTCTCCTCACCCCAACCTTCTAAGGACCTGTCTTCTTGCTCTCCATCCTCCCTCTTCCCTTCCGTGCACCTGAGGATCTGTGCCCGCCTGCCCGGGCCCACAGGACAAGGCCTCCTCCCCCATGTCTGGCACCCCGGGCCCTCCCTTGCCGTCCCCACCCTGGCACAGCGGCCGGAGCGTCCCCCGAGCAGGAGCCCTGCTTTGTGTATCCCAGGGACAATGAACAATGAGGAATTGGGGCCTGTGGCCAGTGCCAAGGAGGCTTTGGCTGCCAGGCCCCAACAAGTCGCCAGCGAGGCCGGGTGGGAGATTTTCCACAAGGTCCCAGTGAGGTGGGATCCCTCCCACCAGTGATGCCATGGGGACAGCCCCAGACACGATCCTCACCCTGGAGCTTGGAGGTGTGGGACCCCTTTGCCAAAACAGCTGTAAGGTCTTATTTCATGAAGACAAACCCATATTTTACCCCAACCTCATTCTCAGAAATCACTGAACCATCTTAGCTGAAACTTTCCAAAGAAAGTCAGCCTGAGGCTGACACCCTGCAAAGGATATTTCAGCCAGAACAGTTTAAGTTTGGCAAAGCTGTAAGCCACTGAAGGTTTCATAATGGAAATTGTTGAGGCAATATTAACTATAGATGTCCCTCCCCATGCTGCCTACAATACTAATAAATTCCACTGAGGTTGTGAATTCTCCCCAGCTATTAACATTTTCACCAACAGTGTAGATTTTTATATCTGACAAAACACAATGAAATCCTTTGAAATAAACAGCTACCTGAAGCAAACCTCAGCTCCGTTCTCCTACCACAGTCAGGACTCTCTTATACATTTGAATTCTTTGTCTCCTCCGTGCCGTAGCTGTAGTACACTATAAATACCCAGCTTTGTCACATAAATGCAAAGTTTTATTGTGCAGTTAGCCTTGATAGAAAGCACTGCTGAAAGTTGTTTAGAAATTAAATATCTAAAACAAGCTATTTTAAAATACAGAGCCCTCACTATTTCATGTCTGAAATGAAGAAATTTCATCTTAGGGAGAGCAAGCTGTCTTTCACACCATATGGCTAATGGTAGTGCATAGCAATTAGCTGGGCTGATTAATGGGGAACAGACTCTAATTTTATGCTTATAATTGAGGCTGCATTTGCACCCCTGGTGCAAATTCAGCACATCCCAACTTCCACTTACAACAGGCAAGAAATCAAGAGAAACAGAATGGTGTGGAGAGAGAATTTTTTCCCCTTCTAGACCCCTAAAGAGCATCAGATTTGCAATTTAAAAGCGTGTTAGCAGCACAATAGATGACAGATTTGTGCAATAGGGTCAAGCGGCCTGGTAAACAAACAGCACCCTCTTACACACGTATGGGCAGCAAAGGAAATGGGGAATATCTAATATGAGCTGTAAGAAATTTGAATGAGTCTCCCCCACCCCATCAGGAACACAACATTTGCCTACTACAGTCAGTTTGGGTTTTTTCTACCCCTCCACCTTATGGCCATGAAACACAAAGCAAGGACTAGCAGTAAATAAATAGGAGGAGAAGAATAAAGCTTCCGAGCCAGTGAATTTTAAGAACAAAGAAAGTGCAAAGTGCTTTAATAAAGGGAATGACTGCGCATCTTTCCACGTTCCCAGAACAGAAATAATTTTGTCTCAGTCAAAGTATATTGAATGGCTATAAATCTGTGATGTGGGCATTTGGTCTTCTGGCTAAAACTCAGCCCACTATATAGAGTTTTAATTTACCTCTTACACTTTATGTTTCTAAAGTATCTGTAAAGAAATTAATTCATTAAAGTAGTTGATTCTGGCTCAGTGAGTTATTCCTACCACCAAACCTTGCTGGTTAAGGATCAGAAGGACACACTGCCCAGGACTAATGGCAGATTCAGACCCTGACACTGTAGGCACTTGAGCATGTGCTTAATTTTACTCATGTGCCCAGTCCTACTGTTTTACTGGTCTGTTACAGGAGAAAAGTAAAAGGCACTTGAGTCTTATCAGGTCAGGGGCCTCCTTTAATATTTCCATGAATTGTTCCTAGCTAGGTATCCAGTGTGAAAGTCGTGCTAACTGGGCCAATGAATTTTAGGACAATTACAAGTTGTCAACATGACTGGGATTCCATTTGGAAAGGCAGAAGTGGCCTCCCAATGGCAGCAGAGGCTCAGGCACCTCTTGGAGCTGCTGATGGTTCTGGAGCTGCAAACTAATGTCTTTGGTTTCCTGGAAGAAGCCAAACCCACTGAAGGAAGCAGCCTAGAAAAACACAACATGAAAACTAAAATCCCCCAAAATCCTGCTGCAAGGAAGAATTTGAGGGGAGGGCTGTGCAGGGTTTCACCCAAGCTGGCACAGCAAGGAGAGCAGCTCCTCCTCTGCCTTCATCACGGGGTGCTACCCCCCAGCAGGGTTTTAGCAGGAGGAGCTGTCAGTGGAGGACAAAACATGCAGATCCCAAGAATTAAAAAAAAAAAATTTTAAAAAAATCAACCAACAGAGAAGTTTCCATCTGAGTATTTTGTCAAAGACTCTCCCCTGCCAGGAAACCCTCATCCAAGTTTATTCTTTTAGAAGTGGGTACTAGTTTTTACCCTCAAGTTACTCCTTTTTAGTAAATGTGTTTTGTAAAAGTTACAACGCATGCAATGGCATTTTTACAGTCTTAAAACAACTGATTGTAACAATGAGCTTATGCAAGAACGCCTCGTCTTCCACCAGGGAATTATTTTCTGCCATCGAATAACATGTAACAAATGATTTTTTCAGACATGCAAAAAACACCCACTAACTTTAATGAGACTGAGAGGTCAAGCTCTCTGAGGTGGCAAAGAGGTCTGTGGTAAAAAGGAAGTAGAGAAGGCTTCACCTACATCAACCAGCCAGAAGAGAGAAGGAAGCAGCTGCAGAAGTTTGGGGGAGAAGATATTTGACTGAATTGAAGTCACCAACCCCAGACAGGGGTTGAGAGAGCACTGGGCAGAGCCAAATCTGGGTGGGGAATTTTAAAGAAAATCAAGAAGACAACATCTTTTGCACAGGGAAGCTTCAGCTGCTCCACTCTGGCCAAGTGCCGATCCCGTGTGAGCAGCAACCAGGACAAAAGAACCTCCTGACCTCACTCCTTAATGCACAGCCAGAAAAAAATCCCCCCCCAAAAAAATAATTACTATTTTGTAATTTTGCTGAGGAGTTTTTGTTGGGAATTTGGGGCAGAGACGTTTATTGCTACAAGACTATAATAGATTGTTAATTTCAGTGAGGAGACCTTTTGTGGGCTACAGTGTCTAAATGAAAACCAGCAGCGTTCTGTTAAGAATAACTCTTTATAAATAATTGAAAACTAGTATGACGACTGAGACCTTGCTGCTAATTACACACACCGAACTGTGTTATTTTGGGATTGTTTAATGCAAGAAAGATAAATTTAAGTCCGAAAATAGCTGTAGGTTCAACCTAGATTTTGGGAGACAGATTCATCTTCTCATCACTAATTAACTGGAAGAGGGGTATTTCTTACCTGCACATTATTTCATGCGTGAGCAGAACTCGGCACATTTCTGGGTTCTTGTCTTGGCCTTCATATACTATTGCCTAGAAATAAAACACATTTTTAGTTGTACATAAAGTTGAGTTCGGAGAAAATAAAAAACCATCATGGTAAGCAAGTTACAAACCACAAGCTAAAGAGACCTGGCATCTCCACCAAACCTGCCCCAAGACCTGCAGTTGTAAAACAACACAAGCTGAGTACAGCTAAATTCCTTCCTCTCTGTTGCACACCTCTCCAGCGGTGTGTAGGATGGGTTTTTTTAGTAGTCAAGACAACCACAATTTTCTTTTCAATTCGGAGTAAAATATAAACCTAACAGCATTAAAGGGAAGGGAAAGGAAAAAAAAAAAAAAAAAAAAA
>WEIU01009166.1:1775555-1817382 GCA_013389925.1 Aegithalos caudatus
CGATGGGAGGGAGATCCTCGGGAGTGATCCCGGGGGAGGAGGATCCCGTGGGAAGGGGATCCTTGGGGGGCGATCCCGGGGGAGGAGGATCCCATGGGAAGGTCGGTCCCGAGGGTGGGAGATGCCAAGGGAGAGGGATCCCGGGGGGCGTCGGTCTCGGGGAAAAGGTGATCCCGGGGGGACGATCCCCGGAGTGGGAAGGAGGCGAGATCCCGAGCGGATCGACTATCCCGAGGTGGAGCATCCCGGGAGGACGGCGGTCCCCGGGAGCAGTCCCGAGAGGGGCGATCCCGGGAAAGGACCATCGCGGGGGGACGATCCCGGCAGAGGGGGATCCCAGGGGGTTGATCCCGGGGCTGGTGGAACATCCCGGGAGGACGGCGGTCCTTGGGAGCAGTCCCGAGGGGGGCGATCCCGAGGATTTCATCCCCGAGGGGAAAAGCGGCTCTCACAACGCCCACCCCCGGTATATCCCGGCACCGGGAGAGCCCCGTTCCCGTTCCCAGCTCTGAGAATGCACGCTCTTCTGAGCACGGAGGTGCAGCCCCCAGGTTATCCAGGGAAGTTGTGGATGCCCAATCCCTGGGAGGGTTCAAGGCCAGGCTGGATGGGGCCCTGAGCAGGATTTTGGTTCCCTGCA
Organism: Aegithalos caudatus; assembly: GCA_013389925.1. Classification (NCBI taxonomy): domain Eukaryota; kingdom Metazoa; phylum Chordata; class Aves; order Passeriformes; family Aegithalidae; genus Aegithalos; species Aegithalos caudatus. Next base: position 1,776,196 of record WEIU01009166.1, read on the forward strand.
CTACTCACATAGGATTGCTATCCATTTAAGTCTAGCCTGTATTTATTTGTTTATGCTGGCAGCCACTGGACAGATTACGGTTACTTTATCACACAAAACCTTGCTATGGTTTTTACACAGTGAGTTCAGCAAAGCATTAAACATCTCATCAACTGCTATTGGCTTCAGGGAGAGGTAAGAACGTGTCTCCCAGTGAAGAGTGAAGGGAGAAATCCAGAGGCAGGCACTCCCTCCCTCCCTCTGAGAGGATGAGCTTAAGCATATTACATGGAATGGATTTAAATACCTACTAAAGTTGTCACACGCTTTGCTGAATCAAGACTGAATATTATCAGAAGTATTTAAGTGGCTCTGGAATCTATATCTCCTTTTAAACACTTTCATAAACTCTGAGGACTTTGCATCTTGGGATTTCACCTTAAAGGTGCACAAGCTCTTTTGGAGGGTGCCCTACCAAACCCCAGGCAATTTCCCAGCTGGGGAATTGGATATTCAGTACTTGCTGGGTTGCAAGCATTAAGATTTCCATGTCTAGGACTGGATTCTTTGGGATTTGGCTGCTCTTTTTCTGCTGTCCATTTGGAAATCTGTTTCCACTGGCATTCCTGTAAATATCAGAAGGTCCTGTAACTTCAGCAGAAGCAGAACTAAGTTCATCATCTGCCTCAGAATTCAGCCTGGAGCCACAGGCACACCTTTGAGCAGTGAGATTTTATCCAACTTTACCAGAACACAGCACAGGAGTGTTTTGGGTGCGATGATGACTTCAAGTCCTGATTTTGTTGATCCAGATCAGGGGATTTCTTTGTTTTCACCTTTGTCCAAGATCTCTGTCACTCGAGGCAGACCAAGGACACCCACCTGGTTTTCCTCATGTCACTTCTCAGGGCCTTTCGTTAAAGATAACCAACCTGTGTGAAAAAGAAATGTTATTTTCTGGTGAAGGGACAATACTGGTTACATAGGAGGGAAGAGAAGTCATTGGGAACTCTGGGTTATTTTGTGTTGGTTAGAAAGTTTGTGCCTGTTTTAAAATCTGCATTTTAGCAGAGGTAAAGCATGTTTAAACATTCTTACACAGGGATTTTTTTTTTTTCTGGAAGATGTTGTTCACTAACCAACCCTAGCATGGGGAGTGAGACATTGTGGTCCTTAGTGAAGCTCAGCTCCTGCTGATTTTGCCCAGGAAAGGGGCAGCCTCTCTGAGCAGGCATCTGTGTGCAGGAGTGTTTGTTCCATATGCACACACATCCATTATGGATGACACACAAATGCTGCTCCTGCTCCCCGAGCAGGCTCTTATGGCAGGGCTCGCATCCCACTGATCTCACTGCAGGGCTTAGGAAGTGAAGCATTCAGAAGCTTCCCAAAATGTGTTACAAACGATGTATGGAGAAACAACTTCCTCCAGCACTGAAACAGAGTCATTGTCATGGCACGGTGAAGGAACTGTAAAACAGACACAGCAGCAGCACTGGAGCTGGATTCAAGCCAGGGTATTTCAAACAACTTGTAAAAAGTTCACTGATTCTTTAATGACTCCACCTGGCCAGAGCAGGACCTCTGGTTTATGTGCCTTCCAGAAGATATGCTGCAAGAGGAGTGTGTCTGAGCTGATATGAATCAAGCCGGTTCCTCTAACATCACGTTGGTCTGGAATAGCTGTTGACCTGATGGAGTGTTAATGGGAACATTTATTTGTTTCTTTATCACTACAAAGATGTCATATATACTTACCCTGCTGCTGCCACCGTTCCCAAAGGGCTGTCAGCACCAGAGCCATTATAACACGACTGCCAGAGGTAATTTTTTCCCCTCCTCACACATTATTTCTTCAAATGATTCTGAGAAGAGAGAAAGAACTCGGACACAAAAATTGCTGGTAAAAGAACAGTACAATGTGATGTGAGCCAGAGAAGCTTTCCTAAACGCCTGTCAGTCTCTGCCTGTATTGCTTAGAGAGAGCAGCACAGGCACAGCCTGGATCTGTCGTGGCACAGGGGCTGTGTGCTGTGCCTGGCACTCTAAGGATGGGATTTGCCACTGGAGCTCTCCAGTTCATGGGACAGGTGACAACTGCATGGCCTGTGGGAGCAGGCAGCACCCCATCTCCGTATTCCTTCTAATTTCTCATGTGAGACCACAAAGACTCTACCAGGGTGTTTTGGTGGCACAGTCACATCAGTAAATAAAAATTAGGCAGAAGCCCACTGCCTTTACCTGTGGAAAAGAAAAACAATCCCGTCGCATTTCATTTGTGTCACGCCGTGACTTGACAGTTTAAGGAAATTGCTAATGGGACCTTTTACTGCGGGGTCACGAGTTCAAACCTGGCTCTGTCGGTAATGACCAGCAGTATCTGATGAATGTTTGATGACGTGAGATGAAAATATGGGTCTCAGTCCATTTATCAGCAGGAAAACCCTTCAACAGCTCGATCCCCTTAAAGCTAATCCCGATAGAAAAGCCAGAGAGGCTGGAGCCCCTCCACAGCCCTACAGTAGATCGAGGTCAGGATGGGGCCATGCAGATGGAAAAGCTTAGAGCGGAGAGGGCTGGGCAGCACCTTTCTGTGCATAAACAAATCTACTGCTTAATGCACTGAAATACTCCCACAACAGCTCGGGATGAGAGAGCCAGATCCGGGATTGTTCTCAGAGGGACAATGATCCTGGCATGAGGGGGGAGATGCAAACATCGGGAAATCCGGGATCAGGAGCTGGCTGAAACGAGTGCCAAAATTCAGGAATTCACGATTTTGCAAGCTGAGAAGTTCTATTTGAATTTCTCGACATTACAACACCACCGTAAAGTTGAAACTCAAATATCAAGGTAACAGGTGAGGGGTAAGTAAAAGCCCTTCCAAAATGTCCTTTTGGGTTTTTTTTTTCTTCTTTCCCGAGATCAACAGAAAAAGAAATTATTGCCTGATCCAGTACTTCCCAAGCTGTCCCTTGCTCTCAAAAAGTGCAAAAGCATCGCTGGCAGAATTTGGCAGCTGCTGAGAGGCAGAGGCTGACGTCTGAGCAAGACACAGCCGGTGCCCTGCAGAGCCCGGGTGCAGATTTGGGACCAGTCTGTAACACACACGTCAAGGTCCGGCTCTGCACCCTCCTCAAGCTCCTCTCGCTCAGGATCCAGCCCAGAGCCGCAGGAAAAGCGGGGGATCCGAACCGGGGATGCTGCCAGACCCGGGATGAGGGAGCGGAGATCAGCATCCCTTGTGCTTGCGGAGCCTTTCCCAGCGGTTCGGAGAGAAATGAAAAAAGCGTGAGGGCCATCTGGTGGGAGCGGGGAGGGCATTCCGCTCTGCCTCATTGTTCTCCGCAGTTCTGCCACGGGCTAATTCCAGCTGCAGGGACCACCGGCCGGATTCTGAGGAATTGGGGAATGCTGGAGGGGCCGCGGTGGCGTCATTTGCATCAGTAACACGCCTGGCACCTAAAAATATCCTTTTTAAGGGAATTACGCGTCTGATGACTCTGTCAGCAGGAAGCACAACACGCTCTGCCAAGCGTAGGTGATGGGAGAGGCTGCTGGGGCCAGGACCTGCAAAAACACGGGAGCAGTGGCTGCAGAGCAAACACCTCGCAGGGATGGGATGTCTGGAGCCACAGGGGGAAAAAAAAGGCTCCTCAGCACCGTTTGCAGAGTCAGAGCAGGAGTGGTTTTCTGCCCAATAAAGCTCAGCACTGACTCACCAAAATCAGCAGCCTCCAAACCTTTGTAGCTGCAAGTGTAGAAAATAATTCTCTAATTTTAGTGTTTTCCCCCATCTGTATGACATTTCTACATAAGGCTCTATTCCTGTTCATCTTTACACTTCCTGGGATTTGATCCATATCGATCCACATGTGCTTCCTTCCAGGATTTTTTTAAGTCTGCAGAAATGACAATTTCCACACTAGTTACAAAATAATTACCCATAATAATTTAATAATGAGCTTTCCCTTTAAATTATTAACATAGGTAGCCAAGAAAATTGTCAATTTTAACAAGTTTAAATTCAAATGATAAATGCCAAATCTGTGTTAAATGAGACCAGCAAATTAGCAATTAAAATATTTATGCAAGAAGGCAAAAGATATTGTGTTCAAGGAGCTGCAGAGCAGGCTCCCATCGCAGTGTGTGACAGTGGCCTGTGTTTGTATATCCCAGTTTTTAAATCCTCTGCAAAGGAAAAAGGGGAAAATATCTGGCCCCATAATTGCAGCTGGACAGTGTTGACTGGCATCTAGTGGGATTTCACCAGAATCCAAACAATTCTCAGAATACCCCTGGGTTATACTGAGCAGAAATCCTGAGCCAAATGAAATTATTTCTATCATACAAATCGTTATCTGTGGGAATCTCCAAAGGAAAGAATTGCCTTCGTGGCCCCTCAGAGCTTTGTCACCAAGAGCAGAGTCAACTCTGCTGGTTTTTGAGAAAGGGGAGAAAAAAAAATGCCTTTCAAGCTGAAAGAAAACTACCAGTGTCCAAGCAGATTTCTGACGCCCTGTGAATGTAAATCCCAAATTTCCAGCAAACTCGGCAGTGGATCAGCGCCATGGAATGCACAGAGCAGCTCTGCTAGTGATTTTGGCAGTGAGGAAAAATAATAATAGGAATAATAGGAATAATATAATAGTAAAATTAGTTATAATATTAATAATGGTAGTAATCGTTATAATTGTAATAGTAGTAGTAATAGCAGTATTATGTATATAATATATATTTATACATATATCTGTCTAATATTATATATATTATGCGCATATATATATTATATCTTTTAATATATATAATACAGATGTGAATGTAGCAGCAATCTCCTGTTCTGTACCCTGCCCAGGTCCCGGGCTGTGTGACCCGCGGGACCCGCAGCTCCCGGTGCCGGTCCCGCACTGCCCCGCCGTGGCAGCCGCCGGCACCGGCTCCCAACTCCTCCTCCTCCGGCCCCAGCCCTTCCTCCTGCTCACCTCTGGCACTGGGGACAGGATCCAGCCCTCCGGAGAGCGAGGAGTTCCCAGGAAAGCCAGAGTCCCGCTGCACGGGCCGTGACTGCATCCCGGTGTTGGTGCAAGCATCTCCAGGGCAGGTTTTTGGGAGCTGGGTCCTCAGGAGTGATGCCCGGAGCAAAGTTTGATCTCACAGAGCCAGAGAGAATGTCAGGGCAGCAAGAACCCGCCTCAGCCAGCGCTGCCCAATCCCCCAAACAGGGCTGGATACAGAGAACTCTTGTGTCCAGAACAGAGGGGACAACTGCAGAGCCTCCAGTGCACGGGCAGAGCCACCTGACAGAACCCCAGGAGAGTTAGACTGCTGTTTTCTGTTCAGAACAAGGCTGGGGAGAAGAGGCCCGTTTTTTAGTGAAAATATTTCTGTCAGCATCACTGAACCCTCCCTGCCATGTGTGACAGCTTGAACACAGGGACAGGCACAGCCCAGAGCCCCCCAGCTCAATGAGGAGCTGACACACTCACCTAAAATCAATATTTGAACACATCAAAGCATAATGAATTCTAGTAATACCCCACCATTGTGTTTGAGGTTCTCCCCCACAGATTGTTTCCTTCCACCTGTGCCAGGGGAGATCACTGCCAGCCTCTGACCAGATCAGCTCTACCCCAAACTCAATCACACCCATGCAAAGATTTTTATCATGAAAACAAGATGTATTTTAGCAGGTTACAATTTTTCATTTTTCTTTACTTATCAGCATGTACTTTCTAACACAGAGAAATTAATTTCCATCTGAAAACAAACAAGGGCTGAAACAGTTTACAAAGGAACCCATCTTTCAAGGACATTTCCTTTTAAATTGCACAATGTGGCTCTTAGCTAGGAAAATAAATAAAACTTAATCTCTCTGCATTCCAGCTGGCATTTTTTCCCCAAGCTAGAAGCGAACAATCAATTTAAAGAAAATCCAGACTATGGTCAATTAAGAAACTGTATATCATTTCATTTATAAATACCAGATACCTATTCAATTGATTATTTTAATCCAATTAAGTCAGTTTTACATTTTAAAATTCCTAGAAATGAAGTAGTTTATCCACATTTCAGACCTGGGCTTTACACATCTGTTGCTGCAGAATTCTGCAGCTCATCTGGTCTTTGGCTGTGCTTTAAGCTGAGAGTGTTTCAGCTACCAGATTTATTTAAGGATGTGGATTGTAAGCCTCCAGGAAATGGAAGCTACTGGGGAAATTTGTGTCTAATTATTTGTAAAACAAAGAAATTTTTTTTTTTTTTTTTTTTATAATTTTGGGTTGGTTATATATTTAAATTATTTTTCTACTATGACTTCTCTAACCAGGATGGTCTCCTTTAGGTTTGTGTGTGTGTGTCAGGATGTTCTCTGAGCACTGTTTAATGAGCTGCCAACACCCAGCCCCTGCTTCTCCCCTTTCCAACCTCCCTTTTCCTCCTGACTCTGTCATCTTCATCCTGTTCATCTCTGCCAGGGAAAAGGAGAAGGAAAAACCCTCTGGAAAACGACCTATGGGCTTCTAAGGAAGTTGTGGAAAGCTCACCAAGTCTAGCAGGCAAGCTTTTTCAACAAAAGTGTTTGTTTTGAAGAGAATAACCAATACCTTGGAGCCACAGAAAGCATTTGCTGTGTGGTTTGTCAGCTGGATCATAACTTCCTTTAAGAAAAGAGATGGAATTTCCCTGGCCAGGCTCTTGACTGGCACTCAGCATTCCCAGGCACAGCAGAACTGCACCAAGGAGTGGTGCCACCACACCTGGGCCTCCTGCAGGATCCTGTAGGTAAAATAGCCATAATTAAAATAAACAGGAGCTGATAAAACATAGCCAAAAAGAAAACTGGTTTCTTTGGGGTGTGGGTGGGGCGACTGTGATCTTTCATGTGGCTGCACACTCATATCACAAAAATGGGGATCAGCAATACTGCCACACTCAGCATTGTGACACTAAAAATGGAGTTTGAGGTTGCATTTACTGACAATTCCATGCCAGCAAAGCCAAAGAGATTAGTGGGAAAATGTATTTGTCAATCTTTCCCACAAATGTTTTTGTGGGGCGACATCACAGGCAGGGCTTAGAATGAGCAGTCCACACACAACAGCTCCAGGCACTGCAGAGACTGAAAAGCTGAAAAATTAAAGGTTTCTTCATACAAATTTAACATGCAGGAGGAAAAAAAGCCAGCACCAATCCCTGACCACCTCCACAGCCCTCCTGGGATCAGCACAAACCTGCAGAGGGCCATGGATTTTTCCCTCTTGAGACCTTCCAGCCCTGCACTCTGCACCATCCTGCTGGCTCCAAACCAGTCCTGCCCTGACCACCCCCCCAAAAATCCAGTGACATCAGATCCACCCCCATTTGGTTCTTTTTATTCTTAGTTCTTCCCAACAACAGAAAATGCTTCAAATGGCCAGTTCTCCCCAAAACTGTGTGTGTGTGCAGGGGGGGGCTTAAACACTGATATCATTATTCTTGTTTTTATAGTTTATTTGCCAGAGAAAATCTGAATTTTGAACCAAGTGAATTCAAACTCCTTGCCTGTCCCTGCCAGTTAGGAAAAACGTACAAGTCTGTTCTCAAACATGCAGACAGTTTAAGCCAAATTATTTTTGTCTATATTAGAAAACAATTAATGCAACTTAGAAATTTAATTTAATCAGGAAAAAGGGGACTCTGAAAGAAGAGATTTTCCCATGCTAGAAAACCTTGTGCATTTCAAGAACTCTCAGTCTTGGCATAAAATGAAGTGTTTCACTAGGAACAAGGAAGGAAATAGATTCCTCTGCTGCAAAACTGCCAAAACCCAAAGGAGCTGAGAGCAATGCAGCTCAAAGAGAGGTTTTCAAATCAAACCCCTCACCACAGACTTGTTTCTCTCCTCATGGAGTCATCCCACCTTGTGTAAATCCATTTATTTCCCTGAGCCCAGAGCTGGGACACCTGATAGGACTGACTAGACACACACCACCACACCATGTGATCAGCGCTCCTATTTCCAACAAAAAACCAACCAGCCATAAAATTCCCAACTGTTCCCATTATATCACCTAGCTGGAAGCATCTTTTTGAGTCCAAATGTTCATCAATCACACCACCATCGTGAATCCACATGAAAACTATTTCAAGCCTCAGCCTACAGTTACACCCTGATCATAAACACTCCAAAAGCATTTTTTTCCCATTTACTCATGCACAGCTGCAGAGAAATAGAAAATCACCTCGAAGCAGTGTCCAAGAGGGAGTTCTGCACCAGACAGAGCACAGAGGTCAGGAGTGTTCGCCCAGATGCTCTACAGAGCACTCAGACAGACGGTTCATTTCATTCCTAACCTCCCTGCTCCTCCAGAGCAGCCTTCCCTCTTTTCCTCCTGGTCAAGTTTATTTCTTCTGCAAGATCTAAGCTGGCCTCGGTTTTGGCAGTTCTCACTTCATCCCTGAACTTCCTGACCTGCAAGATACAGCCTGCTTGGCTTATCTGTATTTATTTCCCACCCACCCCCATTCTTTGCAGGCGTATTTTTAAGTTCCTCCTAGAGCTAGCTGTCCCTAGTTTTTAGAAAATGGTATCCTGCCAGCACTTCTGAGTTGCCAAAAACCAAAAATGAAGCAAAAAAAAATGAACACACTCACCACATCCCTGAAGTTTTCTTATCCAGATTTTACCAACCAGTTTGCTGTGCCTCATCCACTCTGCAGCACTGGACACACTACACCTTCACTTTGCTTTTACAACTCTTTATAAAAAGTGTTTGCACCTCATGGATTAACTTCCATCTCTCAAGCCCTGTTCCCATGAGCTCTGCAAGCCTTCCTCTGCTCCCCTTCCTCACCTTTCCCTCTTTAAGGTATCATTTTTTTCAGTAGAAGTGCATCAGAGCTGTTTTCACCCATCACGCTCCTCTTTGCAAGGGTGCAGGACTCCCTGAGCCTCCACATCTTGGAGCACCTACTCCAGCACAGAAGTCACTTTCAGTCATTCCAGCGGGAATACTGCACCAGCATTTTTCCTAGAAGTCCACAAACCTTCCTGGTGTGTCAGGGCTCCCTTCCAGCGCCACATCCACATTTCCATCCTGTCATCCTGGCAGGCAGTTGTTTGTTGAAGCTGCTGCTGGCCTCTTGATTCCCAGCGAGCCTCCAGGTGCACTCACCCACACTGCTGTAAATCCAGTCCTTTCCTGCAGCTCTGGCATTACCAATTAGCTGTGAATAATTCAGGTTATAAATTAAAAGGTCCATGGCCAAGAGATCAGTCAGGCTGAGAAACGCCCCCTCGCCATCAGCAGTGAAAGCAAACCTTAGGGGTTGTTGCTTTTTCAACACCACTTCCTGCATTAATGAAAATTATGAGTGTGGGATAGGAAAGACCCCCATGGTTCCCTCCTGCCCCCCAGGTGATCCCACAGGTGAGTTCCTCTCCCTCCCTCCCCTGGGTCACCTGAGGTACCTGTGTGGCCCACAGAGCCCTCCCTTCCCAAGGCTGACCAAGCCTGGCTCTTCCCACTCAGGTAACACTTGCCCCCTACCACGGAAGTGAGGGGATCCCATCCCAAGCTTCCCTTTACCCATTTCACCAGTTCATGGGATTGCTTTTCCACATCTAGGGACAGCAAGCAGAGCTCAGGAGAGCGCTCTTCAAACACATTCTGGGAATTAAGGGAAAGCCTTTTTCCCACTGTACTAAGGAGCACCTTGTAACAGCCCTGTCCACAAAATCCCCACTTCCTGACTCCACAGACTTCTGAAGTGTGGCAGGAATGGAAACAGCCTAAATTATGTAGATGGAAAACTTGGGCATGAACAAAACATCCTTTTGAGAAAGGATTCAATTTCACAGAAATGGAGGCATGGAAGAGCAGGACCCAGACCATGAATTGACAGGAAAGAGTTCAACCATATGTTCTCAACTTTTGTTACGCCCTTTTCCTCAAAAAACACCAAGGTGCTAGTAAAAGTTTGGGGATGATCAGTGAAAGCACATGATAAATCTAAGTTTCTGATTAATAAACAAGAAAAGAAATTGAGATACAGAATCAGAAGACTGTGTGACAGATGTTCCCATCCTGTCAGGGGGAAGGAAATAGATTTGGGGTTTGTTTGGGGCTCAGCAGCAGCAGGAACAGCCTCCAGCAGCAAACGTGCCTCTGAGTTCTGCACTGGCTGAGATCTGGTGACAAGAACAGGGGAGGGCAGGAGGTACCACCAGGACAGAGCACTGAAATGGAAGCTGGGGAGAACACAGGCATCGGGAGTTTCACTCATCAGGGGGAACAGAGGGCTATTGCTAGAGTCTCTCAACATGTACTTGTGGGATTTCAGTGCAAGAATCACATAACCAGGTGTAAAAATCTTCAAATGTAATTTATTAAGACATTCAGCTATGTCTGTCAGTCTACATCCAAATTTACTACTAAAAATAAAATAGTATCACATTTCACATTAGGAATACCGACTTTGAAAAACACTTGAGTCAAGCCTATCGTATAAATAAGTGACTAAGTTCTCTTCATATCAAAATTCACATAAAAAAATTGCCTGCCCCCTACTCCCACCTATTTCCCCACCCCAGTCCCTTGTTCTACTTGAAGCCATGATGAATGTAAAAATTTAAGTATGGACATGTCCTCGTCAAAGAAAAGAAGGTGCAAACCTATTAACAGCTTTTAAAAGTGGCATTTGCGGAGTCTGATCATACACAATAATGTACTCATTCCCAAAGTGCAAATATCGCCAGAGTTTAATACTGTTTTAATTCAGCTGCAAGGGTTAAACATTACACAGCACAGTCCTGCAAGGCCTCTATCCGTGCCCTAAAACTCATCCCACTTTCCTCCCGCAGAGGCAAAGCGTTCATGAGAGTTTTAGTTTACTTCATGCAGCCCACACTGTGCCCATTATGAGCAAAAATTTCATATACATCAAAATATTGACGACTCTGTCATAAAAGTCAAGAGTCACTATAGATTACATGAATTCAAATGCAACTGCCCCAAGAACACCCAAAGCATACACACGACGTATTAAGAGTGCTTCCATCTCCTGGTACAATCACTGCTGTTACATCTTTGATTTTTTTTTTTTTGCTTAACGTGCCATAAAAAAATGTCAGCAACCAAAGCTGCCCGAGACCGGCAACTCGCGGCCCGCAACGCCCCTCAGGGCCTGGGACTCTGTGCAACTCCTCCCCCTGACCAAAACCAAGCCAGCCTCCTGTTCCTCTGGCCACAACGTCTCACAGACCTCTTTGCACCTCTCACTCCTCACCTACACCTTGAAAACACTCTTGCACTGCTATTTATTCCCAGACATCCTTCCTATGCCCACAGTTCAGAGAGCTTCTGGAGTCGTTTCTACTACGTCTCACTGGAGTTACCACTACCAAGCAGCCCATAAAAATCAGCATGGGAGATTACATTTTGACCAGCATTAATAGCTACGCTTCTTTCACAGCTGTGGAAGGATTGGTTTTCTTCTGAGTCAAACGTGGATCTCTGAAATGTGTTTGTTCCTGCGTCATCCTCTGTAGCCTCAGAGCTGGCCACAAACCCTCAGACCTGGAGCAGGGCCCCCCTGTGGGGCTGCAGTGAGTTCTGGAGCACAGGCTGCTCCCTGGCTGGCCTCACTCCTGTCACTGTCCATGCTGGGAGGTGCCCCTGGCTGGGCACAGGCCTCGGGGCTGTCGTGTCCATCGTGGCCCCTGCTCGGGTTGTCCTTCACACCTGGCCCGTGGGCACACGCAGCACCAGGCTCAGCTGCTCCAGGCCTGGTGTTCTGCTCTGCACTAGGATTTGGCTGCTGCACTGGCTCTGGTCCCAGTCCTGGGAGCTGTGAAGGGCTCTTCAGCTGGCAGTGGCACAGAGGGCAGGTTTCTTGCACGTACAGCCATTTCTTAAGACAACCCGCATGGAAAAAATGGCTACATGGTGTGATTACAGCAGTTTTCATATCCTGAAAGACACACACAAAAAAGGGAAGGAAATATATTATTATTTGTAATCCCATGCCTCTCCTCTCACCTCGCCCATCTGATGGGTTCACCAGGCACAGAAGAGACAGAAGAGACAAGGAAGAGAATGTTCCTTCCTTCACACTCACAATGTTTCATATGAGGAGGGAGCTGGGAAAGGGGCTGGGGAAGCTGAGGGAGCTGGGAAAGGGGCTCAGCCTCGAGAAAAGGAGGCTCAGGGAGAACCTTCTGGCTCTGCACAACTCCTGACAGGAGGGGGCAGCCAGGTGGGGCTGAATCTCTTCTCTCAGCAATCAAGCAACAGCACAGGAAATGGCCTCAAGCTGTGGCGGGGGAAGTTTGTTTTGGGCATCAGTAAGAATTTCTTCACTGAAAGGCTTGTCAGGCATTGGAATGGAGGTGGTGGAGTCACTGTCCCTGGAGGTGTCCAAGGAAGGCCTGGATGTGGCTGGCACTCTGTGCCATGGGGATCAGTCACAGGCTGGACTCAATCTTGGAGTCTTTTCCCACCTTAATGGTTCTCTGATACACACACAATTCAAATACAGGCCAGGTCTTGTTTTCTTTATTACAGGCATTAAAAATGAGGCAAAAAACCTTTGTTTGTAAGATATCATTAAACATGACCTTTTCAGGACGAGAATCACAGGACTGGTTGGCTCAAGAAACAATCATGCAAGTCAAAACAACACCATGACAGATACAACATGTAACAACACCAGAAATGAAGTGACACCATGAACTCTGCCAGCTGAGACCCACACAATACTAGTCTGGTGTTTTGAACACTGTCATTCAATCTGGCAGTTTTACTCTTCAAAAGAATTTCTACCAAGTTTGGAGCCAATCCAATCCCACTCTTAGCTGCACACTACTAATGTCAGGGTGATTCTTTCCCTGTCAGACAAAACCACAATTTCTGCTCAAGAGTAAGAGACTTTGGAGCTAGAAGTGTGATAAAGATATTACTTTCAGCATTAATGTCTAAGGTCCTTACATCTGCTGGCTTATGTTAGCAAGACCCTTAACCTTTTGATAATTAGATTTCTGCTACAAAACTGACACTGCACATGAAGCAGCAAGGTCTGTAGAGATTGTGCTGCTTCTACAGAATAGTAACAAATCAGCTACCAAGAACAGGTTGTCTTTCACTAAAAAAATCCTCCAGTAATGAAGAAATTTGCTGCCTCTTCAGAGACCAGCTCAACCCAAACATGAGAGGTGTCAAAGCAGCTTAAGGATGGGGTTTGCTGTGTAACTGGAGGAAAAGAAAAGGCAGTTTAAGCACATCCAAGCTCTTCATTCCTAAGAATTATCTTGGTGACAGCACTCCAAATCAATTTGCACAAAGCAGAAAACTGGGTGATTCCAGTTACTTACTGAGCGCAGTATTATTCATTACACATAATTAAATCACTTATTTTTTTAGCTGAAGATTGAACTTAGTCTGAGGGTACTTCACCTCAAGCCCATCCTCTGACACTTCCATTCCTACCTGGTAGCAGATGGCACAGATGTCATTGTGCTGCTCCAGCTGCTCCTTCGTGGCCACCGGCAGAGATTTTATCTTATTCACAGCATCTCTGCGAAGGAGGAAACTCTTCCAGCCCAGCTGGGCTCGCAGCCACACGTTGTAGTAGGAGTGGATGAAGATGATGACAGAGCCCATGACAGTCCACTCCCCAAAGATGGTTTCTGAGACACCGTAGGCCACCACACACAGAGCCACCAGGAACTCCAGCAGCCGGTACGTGCCGTTCACGTAATAGATCACATCGTCCATGTTCTCCACTGGCTCTTTCCTGAACTCCTCCACCATGAACAGAACATAAATGAAGAGTGTCCCAAGCACCTGTAACACAGTGTAAGACCATGAGCTCAGCTTTCAGTTCTGAACTGGAGCTTGAGTCAGTGCTGGCCATCAAGCTCTGTCCACACAATGCTCCCAAGATGGACAGAGGGCAAGGCCCAAAGTAGTGAAATTGTTGCTGAACTTCAAGACAAATAGAAGTTGTTTGCTGAGTTGATTAAACAAGAGCACGGAGTATTTTAAGGGACAATTTAAAAAATTTAATAATAAAAAGCTCAAGTAATAACAAATACTTACAGTATAAAACATTTCCTCTATTTACACTACTGTGTTTTGAACATCAAATTGCTTTCGAAGAGTTATAGCTAAGTAATGACACATAAATGAGTACTCTGGGAAAAAAACTTTTTACTATGATAGTTACACACCCTCAAAAGCCTTTTGGCTTTACAGTTTGAAGCAGACTTCCATTCACCTCTGCTCTCAGCCCTCAGCCTCAGACACAGAAAGAGATTTTTTATCACCCCTAGTAATTCTGCCCCTCTCTCATCCCTGTTCATTCCTCATCATGTATTTTCCCTCCTAGAGTAACAGGATCACAGTTAATGCAGGGCTGCACAGGGCTGATGTTCTTACCTGAAGAGAGGTCAGAATACTGCTGGAGATAATGATCAACAGCCAGAAATCCATGTGGAAAAACTGACAAATCATGTAGGCCATGTACGCGGGGAACACGAGTAAGAACAGACAGAGGCTGACTGCTCGGAAGTGCTTCCACAGGCTCCTGCAAAACAACACAATAGGTTTGTAGTTTTCAAGTCAGATTTGAGTGTCAGAATAAGAATAGAATGACTGCTGGATGTAGGCACGTTAGATGTTTGCTCAAGGCTTTAGCTTGTTGAAAGGAGTTTCTATTTTACTTGGGTACAGTCTTATTCCCAGCTTGCACGCATGCCTACCACTGTGGAAAGTTCCCTCTCATCTGACCTTTGCTGTTTTCAATAGAAAGACAAAAATTATGGGTAAAATAAGTACTTGAGATACTGAACATTACAGGTGGAAGTCCATTAAAATAAATTACTAAACATGCAACTGTTTGGACACTTCTCTAAACAAACAAGAGGTCTCCAAATTAAATAATTCTTGCAACTCTTCTTCATATTTTTGCTAATATGTGTGGGGCAAAGCTACTTCCTTTCATCACCAGATTTTAACCCTGCTGCCTTTAGAAGTATATTCCCCAATTCAGAGATCACAAAAGAGGAAATGTAGCAGGACTTGAACATTTGTCTCTGCCAGTCCTTGCTCTGCTCCTATCATCTACTTCTTCCTAATCTCCTCCCCAACCTAAACACACCATCAATCTTCTTACAGCCACCCATTTGTGAAGGATTTCAGAATATCTCCAGTAATTTACTATACTGCCTCTACTTGTTCCTGAGGTTTTATTTTAACCTCACTTAGCGCTGGAGATGAGGTACAGAAAAGTCAAAGCATTTGGAGGCACAGCAGCACAAACTGATTCATTTAATACAGTCTGAAGAAACATCAGAGGGACTTTGAGGTCTGCAGTTCTGTGGGTGAGGGAGGAAGGGAGAGCTGAAGTGGAATTTATCCTGTTTCTTGCTGATTTAGAACTCCCTGGGAGATTTGGCAGAAGAGTAAAAACTCGCTATCCCCACAGTCTGCTTGTTTAAGCTGGGCAGATGCTCCTATCCTGGCTCTACTCCCTTTCCCTCTCTGTTTCTGTCCTGGAAATTAACTTGCTGCAGACAGAACACCTCTAAGCTAAACAAAATATACACATAAACAAACGTTCTCTGTTCATTTCTTCACTCACAGGTTACAGAAAGGGAAAAGACAAATGCAATTGACAAAGATAAAAGCAGATTAATATGAGAACACCACATAGCCCCAATACAGCTCCTCAAACCACAAATGAAACTGAACAATCCCACACAATCCAAACATGTGGGACAGGCAAACCTCATCATTTTGGGATCACAAAAAAAATAGGTTTTACAATATCTAACACAAGGTCACTCCTAGAAACTTCCCACCCTCAGTAGCTGTGTGAGTTCACTGCTTTAGAGGGAAACCCACCCAACTGCAGAGGAGGTTAAGAAAAACCATTCTGCAAATCCACACAATGGAGTGTGGGTGGGGAAAGCCCAGTCCTGGATTTGCTTAACTGGAACCACAAAACTAGGCAACTTGGACTAGAAAAGAAATGTGCATACAGAGAAAAAAACAAGGCAACTTTACAAGTACTAAAAGCCATCAATTACTAGTTTATCACCTCCTAAAAGAGCATTGAGTAACTCTCAGTTTAGGAAACCAGTCTCTTACTTGTCCCTTGAGGCTCCCAATGCCAGGACAATGGGATCAGCAATTTCCAGCATGGACTGAAGGATGGATGCCACCACAATGAAAAGAATAATACTGAGCAGGAACGCCCGATGCACAACTTGGAGCTCAATCAAACCTGTCTGCACAGCCAGGATCAGGAGTGTGACTCCTTCAGTCATCCCCCTGCAGATCAACACAGGCAAAAAAACAAACAATCACAGCTCTCTGTCAATGCTGGTTCAAAAGAACATCTAGAAACACCAGGAAATAAACTGTCTACTTCTGTCACAACCTTTCATATGTCACTGGTTTTAGGTTTCACTGGTGTCCCTGGAAGGCTTTAACCAGGGAGGGATGTTTTCAGAAATGCTGAAGTGCTGGGCTTAGGAACCAGCAGATTTTGCTCCTGACAAGCAATGTTTGGGCTACATCCAGCTCAGACACCACCCAACACAAAGCATTTTAAGGACTCAGTTTACACAAATTACCAATTTTGCCATTTTTTAGTTTATTTCCCTTGTACCTAAACCAAATACAGCTGTCCACTTCTTTCTGTCTTGGAACCTCAGAGAGACTTTAATCCCTCTGAGGATCACCACAACTATTTGATGCAATAAAGTACATGCTTCACCAAAAGATGCTTTTATATAGACTACGCTTATGCAGCCCCAATTTAAACCCTTTTTGCTTCTACATCCTGGAATCCAAGATGCAAAGCATTCTTTTGCAAATGGTCTCAACTCTATAGAGAGTTATGGGCTGGAGTAACAGGAAAGGCAGTGTCAGGATCCCAATTTCATATTAGACGAGTTGAGACAAGCCTGAGAAAAGGCATTTTGGTTATTTCCTATAACAATTTACAAGCAATCCATATAATGCTGTGTTTTAAACCTCGCAGATTAGTAATGTTTCATACATGATTAGAGGGGAGATGAGGAAATGAAAATATCAAGTGTTTATATTATGCAAGCATGTGAAATTTTTTCAGTGACTCATGAAAATAAAAGCAATAGTAAATCCCAAGTAACAGCCCTGAATTTGAGCAGAAATGAAGCAGCTGACCCAAGAAGTCTCTGACAAAGTATTTTCACCTAAAATCTTTTCAGTGCATACACACAGACCGGCATACAAAAAACCTGTCAAAACGTCAAGAGTCAAAAAACTGCAATGCCATCCCTGTGTTTTTATACAAATCCCCTTTTTATCTGTTTCTTTTCAGACCCCAGGCACGATGAGGCACTTACCTGTTCATGGCAGGATCGTTCATGAACGCTCGGTAACCCTGCAAGTAAAACTTGCAGAGAGTCAGAACTCCCAAAGCAACAAAAGAGACTGTGAAGACCAATCCCAGCAGTGAGTAGGGAGTGCTACAGCATTCGGCAATACTGCCAGGAGAGAGAGGAAAAGAAACAAAAAGAAAAGGTTGGTCAGTTAAAAGCAACGTGATTGAGCTCTCCCCTTGTCCTGTTAACCGTGCAAGTTGGTTTTAAAGCAAAATTGGGGTGGTTTAATGAAAATGTTGGAAGTTCTACGCTGCCATTAAGTCTTCCAATACCAGAAAAAAGATGAGATGGATTTTATTACTTCCTTCCAAGATATAAGTTCATTGCAGCTCCCCCTTGGAGGCAGGGCTGTGCTGTGACATCCCTGCAGTCCCCTCGGCACAGGCCCACGTGGTGGCACTGTCCTGCTGCAGCTCGGAGCCACAGGCCAGCACCGAGCCTCCACACACTGCAGGCACTGGCTGGAATTTCACCCAGCACCACCAAATGGATTCACTTAAGGCATGTTCTCCTCCTACCCATAATAATGCACACCAACATCAAACTAATAAATGCTGTTGGGAGACTGGGGCTTTTTGTCAGCGTCCCCATCAGGGTCAGGTGGGGAACACCTGTCTGGGAATGGCTGAGCCTGAAGCAGCAGAAAAACTCAGCAGAGAAAGCTCTCCTTCAGCTGGTTTGTTCCTCTTTTGCTACAGCAAAGTCCCAGAGATCAAAGTCCCAGACTTCATCTGACAGCTGTGTCACCCACTTTCTTCTATGGGCCTGGCACTGTGATATTTGAAGCAGCCCAAGCCCCAGAATGTGCTTTGGGTTCAGAAACACAGAACTGCAATGCCAGGTAAAGATAAAGGACCAGCTGTCAGCCAGGGGTTACACATCTGGAAATGCTCATATGCATAATCCAAGGTAACACACTGACACATTCTTTGAAAAAAAAATATATTAATTTGTTCCTCAGGACAGCAGTCTTGAGAGAAAAACTATGGTCAAAACCATGTCCTGCTAATTAACTGAGTGATGAGTGAAGCAGTCCAGTGCTCTGACAAAAGAGTTTTGAGGAAGCACATGCTTCAAAAATAAACAAAGCTCATCCAAGAGGCATTTACTTTGTCTCCTTCAGTGACTACTTAAACCTGAAATAGCCTTTGAAAGCAATTCACTGCAGAAAATGTTGATGTGTTTACATATACTATTTACAGTACTTCTGGTAAGCCTTCAAATTCTGCCTGTTTACCAAGCCAAGGGGGGCTGAAAAAGTTTTTAGACGTTCCTGCTGATAAAGATAGTGAGAAACAGTATTTAAGGCAGTTATTTATGTAGGGTATTTGAGGAACTCTAAGTTCTGCTTCACAATAAATTGTTAGTAATCGAGAATCCTGGTTTTTCTATTTTTTTGTCAGAGTAATGTTAGGACTCTTCTTAAACTTGATCTACTGTGCAAGGGTCCCAGAAGAGCTTATGGGCTCAAGAGCTGCCTGGGGAGCTTTACTATGTTTATGTGTCAAGCACAAGTTTATAAATTGTCCCAACGAGCTGAACTCTTCATGGCTTCTCAAAAATCACAGCAGTTACAAACCCATGGAAAAGATTTTGAGAAGAACAAGAAAAATACAAGGTACAAAATAGTTTTAAACAGCAAATACTGAACAAGAGCTTTCCAGTCTGGGAAGAACAGACTTAGGCTACTCTCAGTTTTCAAAAAAACAACTTGATATCCATGTCTCCCCTCCCCAGTATATGAACTGAGGGGCACTGAATGAAATTATGGATTCAAGCCTTTAAAATGCATTTTTCATTAAAGAGAAAGGCTGAGCTGTGAAAATGCCTCAACTCAGGATCTTCCAAATGACAAAAGTGTACATGGGTTCAAGGGCAGAAACCACAAACTGATGGAAGAGTTTTTTGAGGGTTACTGAAATACTCATTAGCCACAACCAGCTAATGCAGCCTGACAGAAGTTGTTGGATGCAAGATTGGACGAGTCCTAGGAAGCATCCTGAGTGTCATATAATGGGTGGGTGTCCTTCCAGGAACTCACCTGGGAAGTGGATCCCAGGGTCCATCAGATCTGGTCTGATCCAGCACAGCCACTCTGACCGTCTCATGGAGTCAGAAACAGCAGTTGTGAACACCCCAACTGCTCCCACCTGAATTCCAGCCCCACTCTTTTAAGCAATCATTCATTTAAAGGGCACAGATGCAGAATTCCCTTGTTTTCATGGAAGAGCACATCTTTTCTTCCACTCTGTTGAACAGCTAGCACTATATGTTGTTACCTGACCTGACAAGGTACTCCAGCTCCCTCCTAGGGGTCAGAGCCTGTTAGTGGCACCATTACACTTTGTGTTTTTAAGATGAATCAGTGTTTTGTCCCTGTTTTGCAACAAATAGGAGACGTATAACAATATGGTGTAGGAATAAACTCAACTTCAAGGAAAAGAATTGCTTCTCCTCTATCATAACAAAACTAAAACTGCAGAAGAAATAAACATGAAAAAAAATTTCATACCCCAGTGGTTTAGTTAACAAGCAGGTAACATAGTCAGTGCTTCTGCATAACACAGGGTGACACCATAAGCAATTTTAATACTATACACAGTAAAAATCCTTGGCTTTTCTCCTTAATGATAATTAATTTTGACAGCTTACAGGATGGCACCATAGGCAGATACAGCAAGGCAAGAAAAAGCCCAGCAAAGTCTGATTGGAAAACTGTAGATGATGAAGTTACTAATCAAACAGCAGAACTAATGATGCATGATCCCTAAAGACTCTGTCCTGTGCTAGCTGGCTGTGTTTAGACAACTATTACCCCTCTTCTTCCCATCCCACTATGGCACTGTACCTGATCTGCAGCTTCTGCAGCACCCCCAGCTCCTCTCTGCCCTGCATTCCTGCTCCCTCTGTATGTACAAACAGCTGAAAAAGGCATGTAGGAGCCAGGGGAATCCCTCAAATGCTGCCTTTCAATAATAGCACCAACACAGACCTCTACCCTTTATCTTACAACCTTTAAACTTCATAAAACTTTATGGCCTATAAAACTGTTTATGTTTTTAGAAAGCTTTTACAAATCTGGTATCTTTCTGATCTTTACACTTCTGCCACATTAAGCACTGGGCTCAAAAGTTGCTTTGGGATTTGGGTGCTTTGGTTGCTTGGATAAACTCAAGAATGTGTCCCACACCAAAATGATGAAGCAAGACATGCAAGGCTCAGAAAGCAACACAATCATGAATAAGGTATCAGATGGACTGAACTTCAATTGAAATTATCTCAGACTTAAAACCAATTTATATACTGAAAACAACTTCTGGACCAAAACTCTAATTGTGGCTACTCCTTCTTCAAAGGAATATTTTGCTTTCTTTGGGAGCTCTCCCATAGTTCTATTAATGTCTGTTCTGAATGGGATCCATGCTTTTGCAGGACAAGCTTAACAGAGTTTATATGCACAGTCACTGCAATAAGGACAAATATTTGTTGGGCTTCCAAGCGCAATAAAGCCAATATCCACATCTCAACTCTAAAAGAGCACAGATACTAATTTTAGAGGACAGTTCAAACAGAAAACCAACTACGTGCAGGCTCCTGAGTTACCTGGTCAAGAAGAGGAAGAGGAGCCTCTCTCTGGAGGCAGGCTGGTCCCTTGTACTGAAATAGGAATAGATCTGCAGAGCAAATAGGACGAGCCAAAACACCATGAAAAGCACTGGGACCACCAGCTGGTTCCACAGAGACATTCCCAGTGCCAGGAGCCCATACACCTCCACCACCTGGGAAGACACAAAAAGGCAATTTGTTATTGAGTCACAGCACTTGGGATTTGATAACAAAAAAGTGAACAATACAGTCACAAGGAAGGCAAGGATAATCCAGATGACATCAGCCATCCCACAGGAAGAGAGGAGCTACATCAAAGTACAGTTGACAAAGGCAGAGCTCAGCTTCAGCACTGACAGATTTCCAGTCTGCCTGGCAGGAGGCAGAAGTACCTGACTCCAGCAGCAAACCCTGAGACCAGCCCAATGTCCCTTCCTACAAATCCCTGGCTTGGAGCTGCTCCCTGCAGCCCACTCACAGCTGGAGGGGTGAGGACATGTGGCTCTGGGTCATGCCAGCCCCTCAGATCCTCTTGCCCAGCTGAAGTCACAGCAGTGTTGTTCTCTCTGTAGCTACTGCCGAGTCACTGCAAACATTAGACACTGAAATGAGTCACACTATGAAAAAAAAAAGTAGTAAATCTACTTTGCTGACCTGTTTTTAAGGAAAGAATTTTACACCCTCCACATTTTATGCTTAAGTATCTCAAAAGGATCACATAGCTAATCCACCAAGAGTTTTGAAATTCATGCTTAAGACTTATATTGGACGACTCTGAAGCTCCAAGTACTTCCTTTGCATTGCAAAGACTAAGTTACAATCATTTCCAAGAAGCTGGAACTTCATATAGCTGGACTCAGGCCAAAAGGAAACTGCTCATAACTACTAATTCCTCATCACCTGCTTCCCACAATGACATAGAAGCCATCATGGCAAGGAAATTTTCATAAATTTCAGAATTCCTAAAAAAGCTGAGAAGCATGAGGGATATGACACTCAGGGGACCTTCTGCAGCACTGGGGCTGATGGACAAGCAAAATGCTGCTGGCAGGGACAGTGCCAAGCTCCTGCTCTGCCCACAGACTTGTCAAGGGAGTGCATCTGCCCTCAGGAGACTCCCCTGGCCTGGGAGCAAGGCAAGCAATCCTGTGCAGCTCCTGGCACAGTGCTCCACCACAATGGAAAAGGGTCATGCTACGCTCATAATGCAGATTCATAACACTGAGACATTTCTGGCATCTTCTGCTGCAAACAGGCAGCCAAGGTTCTGGGCCTGCTTTTAAATTACACCACTGGGCACAGCCTAACACACACACACAAGCATGAAAAGCTGCCCTGGTCCACCTGTTAGGGCTCTCAGGAAACACTCCTGGTGTTTAACATCCCAATATTCACTAAGTTTTGACGTCGATATCAAACCCACAATCAAATCCAGCCTAAAATAGCTGGATTTGTGTGTAAACCCTTAAACACTGGGACAGCACTGAAAACCAACAATTGCTCAGAGTTACAGCAATGGAAATACAAGAAGGAAAATATCCCAGTTGGAATGGCAATATCCTCCTCTGGAATACACATCTAGGCTTGATTTGTAGCAGAGTTGTAATCAGTTACAGGAACACACCATGAGCTGATGTTTTTTCTGCTGTTTCAGGAACACAGGCAAAGAGCAGCAAGTTCCTAAAAACCAAAAATCCTGGCTTTTGCCAGTACATCGTGAAAACCACTCACAACTATTCACTGCAACTCTATTACATGTATTTAGAAAAGCAGCATCCAACATTCCTGGGTTACAGCAATATTTAGAACTCAATCTTGACAAACAAATAAAAATTAGCAAGAAACAACTATTTTTCCCCTTCAACCTGGAACGTATTAGCAATTAAAACATTTGTAAGATGTTAAAGTATTTTAAACTCAAATGTCTAATAATAAATAGACACAGGTCTCAAATCCACATCTAATCTGAATTAGACTTCAGGGAGTCAAACTGTGCATCCATTAATGTACATGGAAAGTGGAAGAGCTGGTTCCAACCTTTTGCAAGGCTTTGAGCTGTACAGACATGCAACTGTTTTACCCCAAATGTTGCCACCCATGCACAGTAAGCATGGAATTTCTATTCCCACTGGAAAACAGGATATTCAAGCTTTGCCAGTCAGTTTCCAAAGTAATTTTTAAATCAGAAAATCTACAAGCCAGGGGAGGCTTTGATTGGATATCAGGAAAAATTTCTTCACTGAGAGGGTGGTCAGGCACTGGAAAAGGGTGCCCAGGGCAGTGGTGGAGTCACCATCCCTGGCTGGATTTCAAAGACATAAATGTGGCACTAAGGGACATGTTTGAGTGGTTGGACTTGATGATCTCAGAGTTCTTTTCCAAACTAAACAAATCTATGATTCCATGGACGAGGTCAGACCAATGCTAGGTGCTGTACAAACACAGAAGGATAATCCTGCCCTAAAGACCAACTACATACAAAATAAGTAACAAGACACCAGTGATCAACATGACAGGCTGAGACCTTGGCACAGCACACACCTCCTGCTGCCAAGTTTTTGTTTGTGTATGACAGATATGACAGCAAACAAGAGTTTTAAAGAAGGTTTTGAAAGAGCTTAACAAGTTGGTTTTCAGTTTGCTTCTGGACTGAAGAGCAGAAGGCAAAAAAACCCAGTGGCTTGGTTTGGAAAAAAATCCAGGCAGTGGTGAAAGCTGAAGCATTGGCTCAGCCAAAAGCCAAGCAAGCATCAATCTTTTTATATTGAAATACAGAGAAGGATATATATATGTATATAAATTTTATATTAAAAAAAAACCAGGAAATGCAATGCTTCTGTACCACTGAGAAAGTGTCTTTTGAATTAAACATATATCAGATGTCAAAGCATTAGGAAAATGGACACATCAGATCAGTCTTCTTGTTTGACGTCTCTAATGTGGCTGCTTTACAAGAAAATACCACTGACTTTTCAAATCACTGTGCAAGTTACAAATCACTAAGTCAGTGGTGATTAGAGTCAAAACAGCTTCAGTGTCACTCTCAATTTAACACTTCTGTAATTACAAACAATTTTCATACAGAAAGTGGTTCTTGAAATGAACAGCTATTACAATGAATACCCAGGGATTACCTTCCTCACTTAATCAGGCTGCAAATAAATTCCAGTCTGACACAATCTTGTCTTTTAGCCTGGATTTGGGAAGGAATAAGCAAAGTCCAAGGGAAGTGGCCATGCTCAGCTGGTCAGCAGCACAATTCAGGCTCATGTCTTAACTGCTCACCCATCCAAAACTATCATAAATTAAAGAAGATGTTATGGATAGGAGCTTATTCGGTTGGCTAAGAAAGGATGAATTAGCACACAAACACAGGTGCACAGAAGAGAGCTAAAGTGAGGGGGCTGGTTTACTACTTTCCTACACAAAAAGCTCAGAAAACAAAAGCGCTACATCCCCCACCTCACCTGCACAAGCTCCCTGTAGGCAGACTTGGCCAAGTTATAGGGCACCAGGAGATTGGACGCCAGGAAGTAGAGCACCTCGAGGCCGGTGAAAATCATGGCAAATTTGTTGATGATGACGATGGTCTCGAGCGGGACGAGGCAGAGGCGGGCCAGCAGAGGGAGCAGGTGCGCGGAGAAGAGCCAGATCTGCTTGGTCTTCATGACGCACGAGCAGAGCGTGCACACCACCAGCTGCCCTGGAAACGCGACACACAGGTTCAGGACCAAGCTGATTATCCCCCTTTCAGGAAAAAGCGTGGTTTTAATGCGTTATCTTCCCACAACACCCTTATCGACATCCAGCATTATTATGACGGTTCTAACTGGGACATCTCTGTTACGAAAGCGGGCTCCCTCTCCGTGTTCTTTTGCTGCGTCGCTAAAGTTACCCTTTCCAAAGTGTGCACAGTGAATGATTTCACTTCCCAGATTAGAGAGCTGTAAACCCAAAACACATACAGAATCAGATTAATAAAGCCCCAGGAATAAATCACACAGAGGATAACCCAACAAGCCAGCCCTCTTTTTCCTCACCACCACCCCCAGCTCAGCTGAAATCCCATCAGGCTCTGTACACAGCTTTTCTGATGCTCAGCTGCACTATTTCATCCTGACCTACAGAAAAAAGCAATCAGAGGTCCCAAATGGCTTTTAGAGCAACAATATTTACACTGTCAAGAGGAATTACTGACCAAGAACAGCAACAGGAGAACAGCCAGGTCAGCAGCTGAGAAAATAATTTCATAATGCCCTGAGGCAGTTGCTCAGAATGATCACTGAAGCTTGCAAGTGACAGATAATTAACAACTAAATTCTCTTTAATAGCTGGTGGGGACACAAGCATGAGCACATCTCCCCAAAACACCCACAGATTTGGAGGGTGGTATTTCTAAAGCACTAAGACCACTTCAGTATAAATGCTCCCATCAGAGACACTGAAGTTGTACCCTTGATCCCAGAGAAAACTGAAAGGGGAAAAATGGATATTGCCTGGATAAGAACAATCCTCACGCATCATTTTGCAGTAAGGAAGAAATTTATGGCATATTATTTCAAAACAGACCCTGGTAGACAATCTATGTTAATTTATATCCAAATGCCACAATATGTGGTACTAAATTCAAGTGCTAATCCCCTGGTTTGGAACCATAATGTTTGCATTTCATAACTCTCCCTGAAACCAGGAGCTGGCCTTAGGGAAAGAGAGGAACCAGACCAAGGCCAGTAACACCTCTAGGTCAGCACGAACTCCATGTGCTCACATAAGCTCAGTGACCTTGTAAGCCCTTCTGGATGGGCTGGGGAGGGAAGCTGTGACAGGAGAAACAGCAGTACCAGGGTTTTGCTTTCATTCTGCCAAGCTTCCCTACCTAGGGCAGGACTTCTGCTCTCAAAATAACTGCAACTGAGCTGAAAGCAATCTCTAATCTCTACTACTTAAGCATACAAAGTTCTCCCTTCTTCACACTGTCCCTTTTGAAGTTAAATTCCTACTGTCAATTTGACAGAAGTATTTCTGAATTAGCAGATGTCTCTGCAGAACGAGCACCCTTGCTCTCAGCAAGACACCATCAGCATACTGTGTCTTCTGAGCCTCAGAGAAAGTTACTCTACTCATCTCTTTAGACGTTCAGCAGACTCCAGCTCTGAAGCATTCTCCCTCTGCTTTGTTGTTCTCTGCCCACACACACGTTGCTACAACCCTATTTAAGACACCACCAGCACACTGCTGTGCTGTCATATTCAGGAGCCTGGCAGGCAGCTTGCGAGGATTTCTGCGACTCATGGTAACTAAGGCAACTCAGCTTCACACACAAAGGGGCACAAACACCAGCATCCAATGTGTTCTTCAGCATTTAATAAGTGTGTCGTCATCTGAAATCAAATATTGCAGCAGCATCACATTAAACAATCCAGCACTCTCTGGGATGACTCTGGAGCTCTCTGATCACAAATTAAAGCCTCTGATTTCAGTCTCATCAAACAGCAGAACCTGCTTTCCTCCAACAGTCATGTGTGGAGTGTGCTGCTCACCCCTGCTCAACTCTGACCCTCCCACCCTTTTAATTTAAACCCTGATCAAAAGTTACTTGTCATGGGAAGGAGAACTGTATACACCATCGAAGGAAATACATGGAGCACTTTCTCTGGAGGCTCCAATCTCCTCCCTGAAGTGTGCACCTTGTCAATCCTCAAGCCCTGCAGGAAAGCCTGGATGTCTCCAGTGGAGCTTTGAGTGATGGTATTTCCCATTTTAAACGGGGGTAGCAGCACCTTAGTTCAGGACAGCCAATCTCTCTCTGCAGTAAATCACACTTTATCTGCAGGTGGAGCTGCACAGTGTCAGTCATCAGCCAGAGAAAGTAACCTCACATCAAATCCTAGATTTTAACACTCTAGGTATCTGCTCTATCAAATCCAGGTGAATGTTTGCACCCTGTAAACTGAAATGCTGTGCCCTGAAAACTGACAGATACAGCTAATGAAGCCAACAGCTGCAACACCCCTGGAAGACACCAGCCAGGGTCCTCTGCTAGGTAATGAGGCAATAAGGAAGAAATCCATTGTGTGAATTTCCTGCCCATTCTTTTCCCTTCCCCAAACCTCCATAGATACACTGAACATTGCTGACAGGCAGCCAGAGCCTCTCAGCTCATAAGCTAATGGAAAGTGTTCAACAAGACAGCTGACATGGCACAGCCACTGTACAAGCCACTTGGAGCAGAGAGGCACCTTTACTTCATTCACAATTTTAGAAAGCTGATGTTATCAAACTCTCTGGCTACATCAGGGACTTACTCAAAAACAAGGTATCCTAAGTTAATATAAAACCCCATTACTGAGCCATAAGAATAAGCAAGTCTTCATGGAAGCATCACTTGCAAAACCACGCAGCAGCTTCAAGAAGCTCGCAGCTGATGTGCTCCCAAAGTGGCTCACTCATCCAAGGGGCCATCTCCAAAGACATTTATTTCCTCCATCCAGCACTTAGGAACACATTATTATCCCTAGATAATAGTCATCAGGCTGAGTTAAATGCAGGGGAAGAAATGTCTGTGAGACTCCATTCACAAAGTATTAATGAATAAAAGCATTAACAAAGGTTATGTCTGTGAACCAGCTGATAATGTACATCATTCCCTTAATTCTTCCAGAATTATGGAAATTTCAATTCTTCTGACCAGAACTTCAGGAACCAGAGCTGTACCAATAGTAGCATTTTTCCCTTCCCTCATGCACCTGCTTTGGTGCCTGTCAGCAGTGCTGCAGCACAACACCCTGTCAGAATGTGTGAGGAAAAGATGGAGCAAAGCACCTGTACACTCATTTTTGCTGTGAAGATGACACCACTCAGGCTGTGCACTCCTGAGGCTCCACTGAATAAACACCCTTGGATACAAAAAAAACTGAGAAAACATTTCATCTTCATACAAAACACTGTCAAGCCTCACAGACCACTTTCACAAGCCTTCCCCAAAGATGACTGCTTGTCATCAAGACCAAAATTACATTTTCAAGTTGGCTTAGAAAGAATAAGGAAAATTAAGAATGGGGGTATTAAATATGTCAAGACATACACATTTGCTAGCACAAATGCAAGTCACAAGCACCTTTTTCTGAAACACAGTTACAATAAGGGGACACTTTAGTCTGATACCCACTACAACACAAAACTGTATTGAATAAAACCATTTATCTTTTTCTCACTTGTTTTTACTCCCTGTTAAAACCTAGATGCAGCATGCTGGATTTGACTTTCAGTTTAGTTTTTAAGTGTTACTGAATGACACAATGCCTCCTGATCTCCTCCTGCCTGGGCCTGCACGATGCTTTGTGAAGCTGAGGGATTCTGCTTTACCATGGAACCCTGCATTGCACCTGGGAGAGATTCACAGGACTAATTACAAACATTTCCTTGTAGAAAACATGCCAAAAGCTTTAGGTGTACTTTGGTGTCATTGGATGAGACAGGAAAATATATCTAGACATTCAGAAAAGAGAGGAAATGATATCTAAATAATCTTTCCTTGAAAATTACCAATGTTACTTCTATTAAAAATATTAAAATCAAAGACAAATGCCACATTTGAAAGTAAGGATGAAGGCAAACAGGAGATGGGTAAATTCTGTCAGACCTAACATACTGTAAAGTAGTAAACCCATTTTTATCTGCCAGTAGCAGCTGCAAGTAAACAGAAAGCAGCTGAGTTTTGCCAACAGTAGTATATGGCTGACTAAATCTGTCAATAATCTGATGAAAACCACAGATCTTAGTGAAAGGAATTAAGGAAGATTTTTTTTTTCCAAGCTTGTCTCAGGCTTCATTTTAAAATACACATGGTGTATATGTGTGTATGTGTATTCCAGTATCCTCTTAGGAGAACATATGGCTTGGTGTAACAACCTCAACACCGAATTTATTCTCTTCCAGTCAAAGTTCAAAGGGTAAGGAAACACTCTGGCAAGTCCAAATCTTCGTGATTTATTTGGGATTTTTAGGTAGGGAAGTCATCTCTGCCATTAATCAAACAATTTAAATGTGTTTGACTTATTATTCCTTAACTCTTTAATTAGAAATATCCTCAGCACTCTGTAAAAAAAAACAAACAAACAGTAGCCTGTAGTCCCATGCTCACACCCACCGATGTATTTCACCAGATTTTGTAAGAGAATGACAGTGTTTAGCTATAAAGGCAATAAAGACTTAATGTGTACAACACCTGAACTGACAAAAACACTACAAATGCACGTAACTATTTAAATTTCTACAGTACTTTTCACATAAAGGTTCTTATAGACACTCTGTTCTAAATCAGACTGCATAGTCTGAGAATAACAGAGGCAGAGCATAACAAACAGACCTGGAAAATATTTCAGAGCTGCAAGTATATGGGGTGTTGGTAAATCAGTGGCACAGAAAAAGCCAGGCAGGATACAGCTTTCCTCCCATGCCTCTTGCATATTAATAAGAATCACAACAAGTTAAAGTAATAAAAGAGATTTGAAACCAAGAGGTAAAACATGCATAGGTTCCAATGAAGAGAATTAGAGCTCTCTCCTCTCAATTATTTAAAGCACTTACCTACTAAAGCAGTCATGAAACGGTTCATAGAGAGAGGCTCCAAGTACATTGGTCCTTCATAGCCTGATTCCAGTTCACTCCTCACATAATCCCTAAAAAACACAAACCCACAAACTATTAGGATCCATCTGATTTGGACAAGAAGCAATTTATTCATTCCACATATATGTACCTTCAGTGTACATCACAGCCAATTAACTCAATTGCAAAAAGCAATATTAACACCACAGTTCCAGCAGCTGTGCTGATGGGAGGATCCAACTGAGGCATGACTTAAGCAAGAGCAGAATTATCTGTAATTAGACTCAGTGGCAGAGCTGTAAAAATCCTTTGGGACATCTAAGCTGTTCTTCAGAGCGTGGCCTCAAAACTGCTTATTGACAAAGCCTCTTAAGCACCATTCCATTTTAAGTATCCTTATTAAGTGTTTTCCCTTTAACAATAATTTCTTTTCCCACCAGCACCGTGTGAAAAAAAAAAACAACTCTGAGAGCTTGACAGAGAGCTTCCAATTTAATGCTTGTAGTATTTTGCACTTAAGAAGTTCTTTATATTCAATTAAAAAATAAGTATGAAGGAAAAGCAACAGTCATGGACTAGAGTCAGAAACAGAGTTGCTACATCATATGATTTAAAAATTTAGTTCTGTCCTATCAGGTACCCACAAACTGGTAAAGCACTATTGACAGACACAGCAAGAGAGCCTGAAAATCTGTAATTCCCCTCAGAAAAGGTGGGCTGGGAGGGTGGGCTCAGGTAACCAAAGTGAAAGTTAAGAACCCGAGGACCCTGGACAGCTTTCTGCAGTTGCTGGGCACCATTGGCTCTGCCCTCCAGTAGGTTAACACATCAAATAAAAACCTCACACTAAGAGCAGGCATTTCACACCTTCAGAAGCTGATCCTGGGCTGGCACAGCAGGAATTCTGCAGGGGCTCCATCAGGCAGCAGGCAGTACTCCTGACCTTCCACATCCAGACCCCCAGCTCATTTTTCTGCCATGCCCTGTGCTCCTTCCTGCTGCACTCCCAGGCAGCTGCAGCTCCACCCTCACCCTCCTCAGGGCATCACCAGGTCTGGTGTTAGAAGCACAAACCCCCTGTGTTTGCTTCTGGCTGATGCTGTCCAGGATTCACATCCACCTGCATCACATCCCGGGAATGCCAGACAGACACACTTGGTCTGACCCTGCATGGAGCTCACAGAGTCTGTTTGCTCCAGGGGCAATTCAGTTATTCTGTGTTTATTTTTATCAGTGAGGCCAGCCACACTTGCTGGGAACAGATGCAGACAAAGCACAGCAAAACAGGACTGGAAGCCACAGCCAATACAAAATTTGCTCTTTTTATTTCAGTGCAGAAATAGATGCAACTTAGTGCTACTGGGACTACTCACTGCTCCCCAGAAATGAGGGAATATACTCTGCTCCTAGAATTAGCTTGCTACCCCAAGCAAAGGTATTCACATTTTCATTTGCAAAATATCTCTGGAATTCAAGATATAAATCTCAAAGTACTAAAACAAACACTTCAAAGCCTGTTCTTCATAGCTGACAACGCTGCCTACTCAGAGCAGCTTTTCAAGTGTCATAGTATATGTGAGGTATGTTGAAATGAGTTCTTTAGATGCAACCTACAATTAAAAACACATGAGGACTGAAAAGGTACCTAAAATGACAATTCTAGACAGAAATCTTCCCCCTGTTCTCCAGGTACAGCTAAGCACAAGTGCTTTTTTTTCCACCTTCCAAAATCCATAAGGTTGTAATCCTTCTGGCAAAGGGGTTTTTATTTATTTACATCATATGGACCAGCAGAAAGCATTTTCTGAAAGTATCAGCAACACAAACAGGATAATCCATCACTTAACAAAAGAGAGAAAAAAATAACAGCGCTTGCAAGATGCTGGAGATGGCTTTTTGTCTTAGCAAAATCATGCTCCATCCTCAAATTTTGGGTGGGAACACTGGTTATTTCTAAGCTGCTGGAAGGAAAGCAATGAAGACATCAAGTTTGGGTTTTTTTATATTTGTTAGAAAAAAGGTTATAAAATCATCCAGGAAACCAAGTGCAGCAAGATGACCTTACACAACATAGCCAAGAGACACGAACAAAGCTGCACTTACAGTCTCTTCTTCAACACCAGAACGTGCTTGGAGATGACCCAAATTTCTTCAAGCTACATTTCTTGCTGTTGTCTGATTCAGCCATCTGCACAGAGGTCTGCACTTGCCTGAATTCTCTAAGTAACTCTCAATTATAACTGAGTTTCAGGCCCACCAGTTTGGAGAAGCAATGTTTTAAGATCTCCTAAATTTTTTAAACAGTATTTGTAGCTGATGTCTGAATGAGCAAAGTGAAAGCAATGATTCTCCTATTACCAGTACAAACACAAGGATCTTTTGGCACAGACACCAATCAGAAGATGCCTCGAACAGCTGCAGTGCCATACAAGATGCTGAAAAAAGCAAGTGCCTGCACTCAATTTTGATCAATTAAAGCTGTATTAATCTCCAGCTTTTACATTTGAGGATTGTTCACTTTACTGCAGCAGCGTAAGAAAACAAGAATGCTAAAATCATTATTTACTAGTTAATGAAATGACTGGAACTACATTACTTTGGAAAATTAGGATTTAAGAATCAAGCCTAGATCAGACTGCCTGCTGTTCCTTCATTCCCAACCTCAGTTAACCCAACTGCTGGCCTGTTAACAGGTATCCATGGACAGCCGTGGCTAAATTGCTCCAATAGTGATCATTTTTCACAAGCAATCACTTTTTTGTTACTGAAGTACAAAAAGGTCTTCCATTACTAAAAAAATGCTTTATAATTGACTGCCATAAGGTACAGTGGTTATCTGACCTAACTGACTCATATTGCTCACATTTACTTCAGCTGATTCATCTCCACTGTCAACATCAAACACATTCTCATTGGTTCCTAATGTCTACAGACATCCCTAAAATTAAGTGTCTTTTAAGTTTATCAATAAGAAACAACTCAGTCTCTTGCTCCCTCCCTTCTCATTTTAAGCCCTGTGAGGCTCAACATGCTTGGGATACAATCATAATAAAACTGCAAAACATGAAATAAGATAATGATGTGAACTCCAGTTTTTGCATTAACTGTGTGTTTAATCACATCACTTCTATTCTGCATAACTGCATCACTTATTTTCTCAAACTGCTTTTTGCTGGAAATGGGTAAAAGAAATGTGATTCTTTTAAGCAAGACATTTGTGCTACTACATATAAAATAAAACCAGCATCCACCTTCCTTGTCAGGAGTGGCAGGACTGTGGTAAATTAACTTAGTTCACTGAATTCTTTTAAATTGCATTCTTTTGTCTGAGTAATTTTCCTTAGCATGAGTAGCTGAAGTTGTGGAGTCTTCAGCCACAAGCTCCCATCTAGGAAAGCTGAACTTAACTTGAACTTCTGCTCAGTTACATGAAGGGAGGCCCAGAGACCAGTGTGAACTCTGGCTCACAGCAGAAGCTGCAACCCAGACAAAAGCAGCTGGAGACAGAGAAAGAGCTCACCAACACCCACCTGGAGACAGAGAAAGAATCCAACAGGGACAAGAAGATCCCAGACCACCCAACCACTGGACAAAGGGTGCGTGCAAAGCACATGGACAGTGGATGAAGGACGGGTGCATTGCCTGGAAGTGTACAAAGATCCAGGGATTTCTGTGTTCTGGGTCCCTGGCTGCAGGCACCTAGCTCAAGCTGCTCCTATTGCTGTATCACTCCATTATTAAACTAATCTTTCCTGGAACTGGAGACTGCTGCAGGAAACCAGTGGGATGGGATCTCAGACCACTTTCACATCTTCTCATCTCCAAATACCCAAGTGCTGGCATTGGGTGAGTTCCCCAGGTACCTCTGGAGGAGGAGGCATTCAGGGGTGAGTGTTTAAACTCCCTATGCAGATTTGGAGAAGGTCCAAAGAAAAGGTTTGAGTCCCTCCCCTACTGCAGCTCTCTCACAGCTGCACACCCTGATCAGACAGTAATGTGCACACAGAAAGATTCAATTCTACATGTAAAAACAGGGTTCAAGTCCCTCATAGCAATGGAAACACAATCCTTCAAATATAAACTGTTAGCCAAATCTGAAACTAAGATTAGATCCAGCTGCACCTACACTCCTCTCTGAACCTTGTCACTCCACAGGAGGGTCTCCCTGACAATCTTTTTACTGCTTTTTCTTTATTCTTTCTGGTAACAGGGAACAAACTCAGCATAGAAAAGGGGATGCCCTTGGCCAAGATATTGCAAAATTGGGTAAAGATTTATGGTACAGCTCAATTATCTAAAGAGCACACAGTGGCCTTGTGCCAGGAGGAATGGCCATATATTACTAGGACAGCTGGTGGGGGCCCCAGGAAATTTGGCCACTACATGGAACTTTCAATCAATTAAGACTCACTTATTTACGACTCTGCTCAGAGGATAAAAGCCCTGGAAAAATGCATTGCTCTTTTAGGAAAAGAAAATTGGATACACCAGTCTCATGTCAAATGAGGGGTGAGGAACCAGGCAGCTAATGAATGATGGCACCAGGATGAACTGATACTCTGAAGAGATGAAGTGGGACAGCTCACTCACCACTCTTGGTGCTGTTAACCCAGATGGGCAGAACTGCATGGCTAAGTACATAATCAATGCACAATTCAGTGTGGTATAAAGTTAACAGGACTAAAGAGGAGCTAATTCACATAGATTGTTAGGGGCTGGGTGACCGAAG
Source organism: Aegithalos caudatus (assembly GCA_013389925.1). NCBI lineage: Eukaryota > Metazoa > Chordata > Aves > Passeriformes > Aegithalidae > Aegithalos > Aegithalos caudatus. The sequence continues at coordinate 1,810,530 of WEIU01009166.1, forward strand.
CTCTGTAAAACCCAAAGAAGCAGCTCTCATTTTTTGTTGTGAATCCAATACAGTTCATGATCCAACTTTAATAGAGAGAACCAGCATGATCAAAGTTGACTGCCCCAGTGCAACTGTTGTTTAATATTCAATTCCAGCTGCTATGTGTGGTTGGACACCAGATTTCAAATAAACAGAATATTTGTTAATGTGACCTGTGAAAAAAGTTAATACCAACCACTGCCTCAGTGCCCAGCACAATGAGCTCAACCACCAGCCCTCCACAGGTAAGGGAGGAGTTGATCCCACAAATTTCTGAAATCAGCATTGGCTCTTAGCTGCATCCAAGCACAATTATAGATTCAGTCTATGGTAGCCACTACCATAAAAGAAGGGGAAGGGTGTATCTTACACATTGAATTTTCTTTAAAAATTAAGAAAATTTGACTGATTTTGAGAGAGAATTCCAACTGTGAAGGTATCCAGCTCATTTCCCATATAGCCACTGAGTAACAATGGCACAGCTTTTGTCTCAACAGTATGCACCACATCAGAGTACACCAGACTCAATCTCTGTATTAGGATTGAATCATGATGGAGCTGCTCTCTACCCACTGCAGCTGAGTATGGGCCCAACAAAACAGCATCAAATGGCAGAGTGTCAACATTGATGTGTGAGTTGCTGGAGAACAACGGGGATTTATTTGTGAAAGTAAAACCATCAAAGCTCAAGACACTTGTTTTGACACTGAACAAAATGTCTGTCACTTGAAACACATTCCAAAGAAACCCCTGAAACTGTACTTGCCTGTGTTGGAAAAGGATGTGTTTGTGTAAGAAGTCTTTGTAATCTTGTGTTTGTAAATAACATCACTGTAGGGATAAATAATCACTTCTAACTGCAGAAACACTGTGGGATGCAATTTTCATTATTCAGCTCCTATTATGTCCAGTCAATGGTTGCAGTCCAATTATACTTAAACTAAAATTTACTACCTATCACCATCTGAATGAATCCTGCACTGTGGAGGAAGCCACTAAAACCTGATGACCTGTATCTACTGCTGGAACATGTCCAAAACAATGGACAAAAAATTCCAGTCACCATTCAGTGCAGAAGAGATGCATCATTTCATGGAAAGAGTGAAGAAGGAGGCACAGCACTGATGGTGGAGAACTCTTTGGGTGGTCACCAACAGTAGTGCCATCTATATTAAGATTTAAGATTCTCCATCCAATGGTGATCTTGTTCACTGTTTATTTTGTGCCTGTTGCTTGCAATAACATTGTATAAGAGACTAAGGGTTGCATTTAAAGACTTTGTAAATTCCTTCTGACACATGAGCAGGAATGTTTAATTTTAAAAAACAGGACTGTTGTAAATCAAGTTTAGTTAGCTGTGTTCTTTTAACTGTATTCTTTTGTCTGAGTGGCTTGGCTTAGCAAAAGTAGCAAAGCTGCTGGAGTTCCAGGCCACAAGCTCCAAACTCTTACCAGCTCCAAGCTCCCACCTAGAAAAGTCAAATTAATCTTGAACTTCTGTCCAGCTACATGAAGGGAGGCCCAGAGACCAGTGTGAACTGGAAGATAAGGAGCCCATAACTCAGCAGAAGCTGCAACCCAGCCAGAAGAAAACAGCCAACACCCACCTGGAGGCAGAGAAAGAATTCAAGAGGGGACAAAAAGACCCCAGACCAAAACCCACCACTGGAGAAAGGGGTGTGGGCAAAGCACACAAACTGTTCCTACTGCTCTGCCACTTGCTTATTAAACTAGTTTTTCCTGAAATTGGAGACTGCTGCTGGAAACCTAAGGCAAAGAGATCTCATTAAATTGGATTTGGGGTTTTTAAAGCTGACTTCTCTTTTTTCCATAAACAGATGGTATGTTATTTCCACCCAAATTGCCAGGTTAGCATGCTACATACAAATGTAGCATCTTCTGGGATGCTCCAAGCATTCACAAATATTACCAAAACCATCTTTACACATTAAGGTAATTCTCAGTTCAGCAGACAAGGAAACAAAACATTAAAAAAAAAATAAATGATTTGTCAAGGTCACATAAACCTGGAAGTCTGAAGTCAGAGCTTAACTATAAAATTCAGATGATCTTATTCCCAGACTTGCAGATGAACTGTAAGCTATTTCTGGGGTGGAAAAAAAGCACTGAAAGCTGAAGTCTTTCAACAGCTCAGAATTTCCAGGACACTGCAGAGTCACAAGTGCCAGATGATTCTGGTCTTGTTCTATAATTTGCACTAACCAAACTGGCCTCAATATAAGACCTCTCCATCGGTCTTAAATAGCATCCCAACTGGCAGTGCAAGCAAGCAAGTCCCTGGAAGTTTTCAGCTCTGAGCAGAATCACTAACAAAAAACACTGAAAAACAGTTTGCACATGTGACTACTGTATGTCTTGTTATGATCAGGCTGCTAAATAGAAACATAAGTTGGAACTGGATAGCTTTGGCAATAAGAGGAATGGCTCTGCCAACAGATATGTCTGTCACATTTTACTATTTTCAAAATTAAAACTAATGGGATTCAAAAATTCTTTTGTAAGGCTAATTCAAGTGTCACTCCCCACATATGATTCCCTGATTGTAAAAGGGCTAAAAAGCCCCTTGCACTGTGCTGCCTTCCAAACCAAATCAGCCTTTGCCTAGGGAATGGATAAGCTCACTCAGGAGTGTCAGCAGCTACATTTGCCTTGCAAAATACCTCGGGAATACTGCTGGACTATTTGAATCCATGACATCTTTTAATTAAATATATTTTTTGTGCTAGTTGATGCAAGATTTAATTAAAGTCTTTATTAACTCACTCCAGGAGCACCAAATAGAGAAAGCTTAGCAGGAACACACAGAACAGGCCAAGCAATGGTTACTAAACAAACCTCACAAAGCAACAGAAGTCAGAATTCCTATTACACAGAAATACAAACAAGGTATTTAAAGCAAACACAGTGCTGTCCCTTAATCTATCAACCAAATACATAACATCTCCCTCTCTTCTAAAAAATTTAAAGACCTGGAATGGCATAAACACCTCCAGCTGTAAATGTTCAGGACCAAAGCCCCTGATGGGGCAAAGTGTCTGATGGGCATTTGTTACAGATTTATTATTTCAACACTTAAATAACATTTAGATTGCTTTTTCTAATAAATAAGCCTTTAACCCTGTAACAAACACCCATAAAATCCATCTGTAACAACTCAGGACTCCCCTGAGGATGACAAATAAACCCTTTTTTCCTTCCTACCAAGGCAATAAGAGGTTATAACTCCTCTCTTGTACACTCATCCTCTTCAGGAAATCACTAACTGCAACTCTGACAGCCACAACAGTGACATGTCAAACCATCACAAAACCTTCATTAACATTCCCCTGAACTGCAACATATCAAGAAAGACATTCGAGAAAATGCCCCGGAACAACGATTTTGAGGCGGAAATAACAAAACTCTCACTTCTATTAAATCAATTGAAAGCACATTTTTAAATGTTTCCCGTCAACAGGCACCAAAATAAGTCAGGCTCAGATCCATGTTTTCAAAACTTCCCATGCAAAGCCTTTAATGTGATGGCAGTGTCTTTGGTTCCAATTAAACATCATGTCAGTATCAAAGTTTACACTGGCTTTCAACAGATTTAGCTGGGGCCAAACAAAGATGGGTTGATTTTGTCTTGTTTGACTCAGAGTTCTCCAGCCTTTCACTCTGCATTTTAGATCCAAAACACCTGCTTCCACTGTAAATTCAAATTTGTGTAATACTTTTTAAGAATAAATTCCAGTACTACTTTGCTTTTACTGATCTCTATTTGCTCCCTCTCCCAATGTGCCATGAAACTAAAAGTAACACCCTGTGTGCTGTGTAAAACACCCCAGTGCTGAAAGCATTTTAGCTGAGCCACTGAGTAACTTACATTACTGCATCAGAGGCCACATTTAGTCTTGTGGTCAAGTGCTTTTTCTCCTTAAGATTGGTGGACATTACACTCCTCAGACAAGTAGCTCAAAATTCCTGGTGTATTTTCAATGACTTCAAAGAACTACTTGACTGCATATTTAATTCTGTAAACTTTTCCAGAGACGAAGAACAGCAAGATATATTTAGCTGTCTGACATAGAAAAAAGGCTTCCACAAAACCATTTTTAGACAATATTAACAAAATAACTTTTATTTTTCTAATTCCCAAACCATGCTAAAAAAATTAATACATTTATTCTTACCTGGAAATTTGGTGCCCAGCATAAAGCAGCAGTGCAGTCAAAAAGTACAGGTAAAGCTGAACCAGGTGTTGCCTTGGTAAAGTTAGGAGCACAACACTTAAGATGTAACCTGTAACAAAAAGCAGAAGTTGACATTTAAAAAAATACTAGCCCAACACCAAATTAAAATAACACTTAGCATGTTCACAGTTTAAGATGGGGACACAAAGGCTTTCCTCCATATTACTCATATTAAAGCCCACTCCAGCTCTCAGGGTTGCATAAATCAAGGACAAGACCTGCCACAGCCTAGGATTTGTAGCTTTTTATCCCAGCAGTTCCTGCACTTCTCATTAGCATTTAGTGAGGCTGCTGAAAATGACCCAATGCAGATCCAGCTTTACTCCTTAAGACCACAGCCTGGCTGCTCAGCAGCCTCTCCAACAAGCAGAGTCCTGATCCTTGTTTTCATAAGGATCTCTCTCAGAGACCCAAATAAAGCAGCACTTTGAAGTCCACTCCACAACTGGGTGGTGCCATGTCCACACTCCTCCTTTCCAAACAGGCTGTGGGTGAAAAACCCAGCCCATGGTGCCCTTAGGAATATTTCTTTCCAAGCTCTCTCTCCATCACTGCAGTGCACTTGTGCTCTTTCTGAAGGTCAGCTCAAGTGCCTGGCACTGAAATCCATTTAGGAAAACAACCCAGCAACAGCCAACAACTCCCCTGAAGCTAAGAACAAAATGCTAGGGAAGAACACATCCTGACCCTCACAGCCACACCAGTCATGTCACATTTAAAGTTTCATACATTTATTCAGCTACATCAGGCACAGTCTTTTTAGCTGAGTTAATTTCTATTTTGAGCTTTTTAAAATATATTTAATAATGCAACTCTAGATTAAGCACTCATAAGCAATGGCACAACCCGGTACTAAAGAACAGCTGGGGAACACAGCATGTTCCAATATTTGAAAAAGACACTATTTCAGAGTCAGTATTTATGAAGAAGTATTTCAATGCTGCTTACTATCTGCCATGTTCAATAAGCCACCTCTGTAAAATTCTACCAACAGTTTGGTCTTCAAAAAGGTATCTTGCAAGGTGCTCCTAAGGAAAGGCAACAGAGCCACGGGATGCCAAGCAGAGAAAGATCAATTCAGATAAGACACATGATAGGATCAGTGTTAGACAGACAAAGACTATTTACTTACCTTTTTAAAATACTAGTATATAATTTATGTATTTAACATTAAAGATAATTTTTCAATCATCTTCATGAAGTGGATATGACAAGCTGCACATCTGTCTCAGGATGTGCTTTTTAAAATGCTGAAATAATTGATAGTTTCTTTTATTAAAATCAAGTGTACAAATCACTAATTCTGTACAATATCACTCTGACCAGAGGGCTGGAGCATCTTTCATGTGAGGGCAGGCTGGGGAATTTGGGGCAGCTGAGCCAGAAGAACAGCATCATTTTTATTTTGAGCTTTTTTAAAGGGGCCTGAAACACAGCACTCCATCAGTTTCCTTCTAGTGACTGTTTTATACAGAATAACTTGCTTCTACTTACAGCACATCAGATGCTCTACACCATCAGTTTTCTTCACAAATACCTGCATTTTCTGGAATTTCTGTTCTCTGCTCATCACCTTCCTTTTACCAAACACACAAATAACAAGTGCAGAACTCCTCAGCAGTCTCCATGAAGACATTGAACCACCACAGCCTCATGAGCCAGCTCCAGATCTCTCAAACCATCTGCAGACATTCCTGCACCTCATCCCTGCTGCATTCACCCCTTTCCCTGGATTCCCTTGTGAGGGACAATTCTCCTTGAGGAACAACCCACAACTATCTGTCATTCCAGCACGTGAGTCTAATCTCTGTAAACCTTTCCTTCTCACTGTAGCCTGTGACTCACCTTCAGGTGGAGAACTAAATGGAGTTTATTATGCAGTCTTTTATTCCTCTATTTTATTACTCTATAAATAGTTTTAGAATACCTGTTTACTGTATCTGTATTTAAGCTCTGTCATCTTTACCTTGTTCTATCCCAAGAAAGACTTCTCCCTGGCCATGGGATGAGGTACCTGAGCAATGGTAGGATCATTTCTGTAAAAGTAGCACGTTTTAGAGGGCAGTAACAAGAGATACATGGAAGGATTTTAGATATCACTTAAGCTCATTCTTCTCTACATGATCACAACTTTAATCAAAATACTTAGGATCCTTCAGGAAGGAGTGGAAAAAACCATAAAAGCCTAAATTAAAAGATGAAGAAAGTACTGTCACAGTGCCTTCTAACCAGCAGGCTTCCACACTGCACAGCTGCTCAGATCTGTGCAGGGAAGGAGCACGAGACAGCCAAGGTTACTGCAGAAGCTTCAGAAATGAACTCCACTGCTCAGGAGTTTGGGCTGGAATGTAAATGTTCACTTTGAAGCAGCCATTTGGTTTAATTGTTAGACTTCTAAGAGGGGGAGAGGAACAGACATTTAAAGTAGTTCCCATTCAGTCTTATTTACAATTTCCTCTTGTGACTTGGTAAGAGGGAGATTTTAGCACACTTCATACTGCAATATTTGCATTTTTTGCTGCAGAGGCCCTATTCCCAAAGCGGTACCAACCTCATTTCTATCAACAAAGCTTCTGCCA
>WEIU01009166.1:1817407-1832218 GCA_013389925.1 Aegithalos caudatus
CAAAAAAAAAAAAAAAAAAAGCTAAATAATTCTTTGCCAACCCATCTGATTGCAGAAGAAAAGGAAGACAAGCTCAAATTCAGACATACTTGCAGTAATATTCTATTCCCTTTGTTCTCATGCAGACAAATGAAGTAATTAGTGTATGGTGTAAAGAAGATTCCACTTAAAAAAAAAGAAAAAAAAAAAGGAGCAGGAAATGAAATCTCTCACAGTAGCTTTCCTGTCTAAATCACTACATTCTGTTTTCATTTGCACCTCCTCTGCCAGAAGAAAACACGATGCTGAGAACATATATATCCCTTTGGAGAGAGTCCCCACACACAAGGACTTAGAGTTTGAGAAACAGTCATCTTACTGGATAACCTTTGAGCAGGGGTTAACAATGAGGAACACTCACTTCCATCCAGAGGGAGTTTTTGAGCTCTGTGTCAGCAGTGAGCATTCCCCTCCCTTCATTTAGGCTGTGCTATTTTTGCTCTTGGGACTTGGTGCATTGTCCCTTTTGACTCACCATGTACAATTCTGTATAAAGCAAGCAGCAGGCTCAGGGAAGCCCAATTCCTGCCCCAGTAAAAAAATGGTTCTAACACACGTTAAAAACAAATAAACAAACAAAAAAGGCAAAGAAAAGACAAAATAATCTTCCCTGAATACAGTCAGAGCACCCTAATGCCACAACACCAAGAAAGAGACTTGCACCTTTATGCTTCCAACCTTAAAAATACACAAATCCCCCACTCAGCTCCTATTCAGGAGCACAAGGAAGAGGAGAACTTCCACTGCCTCTCATGCAAGATGGCACAGATTTAGGCTCCACTGGAGAAAATAAACTGTGAACATCATCCTAAGCAGAAAAGTGGAGTTAAACACTGCCACACGTATTAACCAGTTCACGACCTCGTTTACAACCTGTTGATTCAGCTGGATGAAAACCTCTGGCTGTGCAAAGCTCATTGTTGAGTGAGCAGCAGCTCACAGACTGCCTTTCAGCAACCTCTCTCCATTTATGCACCACCAAGGTGCTCCCAGCCTCTCTCACCAGAATTACCTCTTTGCAGACTCAGGTGTCTGAGGTTTATTGACTGCACACAATGGAGGCTTCTGGAACATGATCAAAGTCACAACTCATCCTCTTTATGGAGCACTTTAGTGCTCATTTGCATGATTACAGATCCCTTGTGTCCATTTCATATTATCACTCACAGTTCCCAGCGCATTTAGTCTAAAAATGAGAACTTTGCACATCAAAGAGTTCATAACATTTCTTAATAAGGCCACACCAAGTCTTGGAGTGCCAGAAAGTAGGAGCACAATTGCTTGCATTCTACCAGGAAATTAATTTAGAGGACTCTACTTTTCCATTTTCCCATATCCTGTGAGGGTAAAGGGTCCATGATTTGCAGAGCAACGTGCTGGGAAGCAGCAAGTCCTGAGCCAGAGACTCCATCCCAAACCCAGCTCTCCTGCCTCAAAGAGGGATCAGTGCACTCTGAGTTAGTCCCTGCACTTCAGCCAAATCCTTGACTGTCCTCATTTCAGTTTATTGGGACAAATATCTGCTCACAACATGCAAGTACCAACAGAACAGGACATACTTCTGAAAGCCTGCATTTGAGATGGCAGAAGGGCTACAGAAACAACTGGCACCTTTATTTTCAGTGCATTTAATGCTCAGGATAACCAATCACCAGACTGGTTACACTGTAATTTAAACAGATTTCATAAACTGTCAATGTCTAAATCATCTGTCTCAAGAGTGGATGATTTTTAAAAGATATACTTTAATATACCTGTCCTCCAGAAAATGTTGGGAAATTAGTTCAAAACTGAGAAAGCACACATCTAAACATACTTGCACACAAGGAAATTGGTATTTATTCAATCATGGCACAGTACAACTGTAAACAGAGATCAGAAATCCTGTTATCAACATCTGCACATCTCGGTGAAAATAATGCCAACAAAACAATTTATTCATTACTGGGGTACTGCCATCAACAGCTGTTTCTTCAATTTTTAAATGCATAACAGATTGGGTACTCTTAAGTATAAATAATCCAAGAAGCTGACTTCTTTACAGAGATTTGCAGTATTGTCTGAACAAATAAAATGTACTTTTGATTCTAGTTCTGCCATATGATTCAGAGGCTCTTTATAAATCAGTAAGACAAGCTGAGACTGGTACCCAGAATCAAAAATTTTAAGCATCTCCTTTCAAAAAGGCTGCCAGTGGCTCCTTCATTTTCAAAAACAAACAAACAAACAAACAAAAAACTAGTGATGTGGCTTGCCAAAAAAGGGACATCAGCTTTATAAAGAACAGTTACCTGAAAGTATCCATTTGCTGAGAAAGCTGCTTAGGAAAAGCCTACAACACTTAGGGAGCAGTAGGGGAATCTTCAGAAAATAAAAAAGGGTGTGCTGGATTTTGAGCATGGCACACTCTCTACCTCCTCCTGTGTCCTACCAACTGCAGCATCCACTGCACTTTATCCAAAAAGAGAATGAGAAGACGTAACAAGTAATTATTTTAAGAAATAAAGACCAAGTCCATGTCATCAAATTGCACTTGATTAAAAATAGCTGCAGTTTAAAATTAAACAGTTCCACTCAGAAAATAGTTCTATTACCCCTTTATCTAAGTGCTGCTGGCAGGAGAGAGGCAGAAGATGTGGCAGCAAAGCCAGAGATGCTGATTCTAGGCAGGACCCCATCTTTGTATGCATTAACTGCATTTACACATTTCAGTCATGCATCCTCTTCTTGCAATTTTAGGAAATTTGTTTCTGTAATCAACCAACTCACTTCTCACATTGAAGCTTCACTTGGCACTTCTTACAGTGTTTGTACCAGAGTAGAGTATCTTTCCCCTTACAAGGCAACACAAAAAAAGAAATCTAAATAAAAGATCTTCTACGTAAAGCACAAGAGCTTAAAGAAAAGTGGGCAGACCAAAGGGTGCAATCAGCACACAAGGGCAGGAAGTCCAGCAGGTTTCTCCTCCCTCAAGCCCCCCTCATAAAAGCAGCATTCAGAACAAGAGGCTCACACCTAGCAAGTGATGTGACCAAGAGATTAAAGTATTAACCACACAGTTCAAGAAACTGTCATTACAAACAGGGTTGTGGAAGATGACACACCTTTCAGCTATTCCAAATATTTAAATACTTTTTTTTTTCCCTGAGAATTTCTTTTTATTTTTTGTAATGACAAAGAATACAGTTTAAGAGAGGAAACTGCTCTATTTTTACTCTTGAGTAAGAAAACCCTATATTTAGTGCAATTCTGTGCCACAATCATGACAGTGACTTAAATTCCAAGCCTGACTCTGATTATAGGTTAAGCTCACAACTCTTTCCATCTAGCTCAGAGTATTTACCAGTTGGTACAAACAGCATTGGTTTGCCCTTCTTCACAGGAGGAAATTACGTGGTTTCAACTGTTTTCCACCTTCTCCACCAAAAGAACACAAAAAGAAATGTCTGTTTTCTCACAGCTACTCTACAGCACAGCAGAAAATGGAGCAGTCTGGCAGTAAGTGCTAATCTACCCTACACAGAGGGTTCACCAATTCCAAGCAGAAATTTATCTCTGCTGTTTGCACTGCTCTCTGCATGTTCAGTTAAATTTCTTGCAGGTGAACATGTGGTTGAGTGGTTATCAGGACTGGGTATTTTCCTTTGCTCAAGCAGATAAGGGCTGTTTCATGGAAAGATATGAAAAGTTGTTTCAAAGAACAAAGTGCATTTTAGAAGCTTTTATTATACTCCCAGTACTGGGAACTGGAATGGGAATCACACTGGAACACATGCCATTTCACTTGTTACATTTAAACAGAAAAGACACTCCTGGTAACCCCCAGTTCTGAGCAAAAATCCAATTCTGTCTCCTTAGTTCCAGGAAAAGGTTCACTCTATAAAGATTGGTAGAGTTTATTAATTTTTAGGGCTCTCTAATCAAATTGTTCCTTGAGCATCTGCCTGAGATAGATGCACCCAATTTCCTCAGCTGCTGGAAGTACTTATATAGCACTAAATATAGCACTACAAGATACTGGCTTGTAGAAGAAATTCAGTGATTGTCTGATATTGCAAAGCTGCCACTGCATTTCCTGATAGTGTTTCCTGGCTGTAAATATGAACAAAGTTGGGTGTTTTGTTTTTTTCCTGAATAAAGCAGATTAGCATGTTGAAACACATCCACGGTGAATTGTTGTTTAAATTATATGCTGGCAGTTAATTTCCCCCAATGTATCTTCAAAGAAGCTTAATTCTCCAAACTGGTGGAAAAATACTTTGTTTCTCCTACAAATCCAATTTACATATTTTGATACATCATCTTAATTAATGTCATACTCTAAAGTGATGCAACTAAATCTATATAAGATGTCATGGAGGCATGCAAATTGATTTAGCCCAGCTTCACCCTGACACAACTTAAAAAAACACCAACAACCAAGGAAATGAAACACAGCAACTTTATTTGAAAAGTACTAGCAAAGTTTTATCACTAAAAATTGTCCGAAAATCTTTTAAAACAAGCACCTTGTCTGACAATTTAAAAGCTCTTCCACCAGTTGGAGAAATAAAACTGTGTGCATTCAATGTCATAAAAGCAAGAAGTGAAAGAACTGCTGAATGATTGTGACCAGCACAAAAGCAGCCCTCAGACAAGGAGCACAAAGTCAGACTCCACTGGTTTAGTACCAAAATAGCCACTAGGTGGGAAATTCTTTGCTAACAATACCCACCCCCTCTGTAGTTTTTTATTGGTGTATTTCAACATACTTTAACAAGAACAAGATTATCAAATGCCTATTAAGAGTGGCTTTGTCACAGCTGGAAATTACCCACTGCCGTCCTGAAAACCTACTGCACAACTGTTAGCTCTTCATCAGAACCTGATCTGATAAAATAATTCCTAAAAGCTTTGTGTGTGCAAATAAATGCAGGAGAAAGCCAGCTGCAGGTACAGGCCACCACAGTCCTGGGTCACATTCACCAGCTCCCAACACATCCTCTCCCACAGACAAAGGAAAAGGGAACTGTGACACCAATGTTTTGTACTGCAGGCTCAATGTCATCCCAGAACAAGTAGAGTGGAGCCATAACAAAGAAAGCTGCACACATTTGCAGTGCAGTAAATGATTTCCAGACAACAAACATTAAAAAAGGGGAAGCCTCATGCCAACACTTGTGCAGTCAGGATTAAAGTCAGGTCGTGCTCCTTCAAAAGCCCACAGTTTTCTAACTACTTAAGTAAAGTGTGTTTCCTTTAGCTGACTGTAGTGCCTCTTTATCTTCCAAAACCATCTACAAGGAAGAAACACTCCAGAGTGGTTAAATTATATGCTAGCCCTTTCTCTCCAAGCCAGGCAGTGCTCAGGCAGATGCTCACCAGAGATCAACCTCAAGAGCCCCAATCCAATCCCTAATTTAGCCCATGTGCAGATGAATCACACCCTCACCTGGAGAGCAGGTCCCAGAACACCAATCCTTTCATCTCCTAAAAACAGACATCTGGCATTCCAGAGCTAGACTTGCAGGCCAAGGTTCATACCTCAGCTGCCTGAGCTGAGTTAATAATTTTGTGTTTATCTGCAACACAAGGACTGCTGGAATCTACTCACAGCAGAGAGATGGTTCATAAGGGTGTAAACTGAGGAGCTAATTCTGTGTAGCAGAGAAAACTAAACTTCTAGTGCTGTGGTTAGTCCAAACCAAATCACCTTTTCCCTAGCCTCTTGTTTAATGTTAAGTTTCTATACTGTGTGCACATTTCACAGCAGCTTCTCCATCAGTCAGAGGCTCTTCTTCCAGGCCATCAGTTGTGTTTCCAAACACTAGGTTTACTTGTAAAGGCTAGATAACAACAATCAGTTAAAAAACCTGGCAGGATTTCTTTGCTGCTAACATAAACTGTCCCTTAGGCAGAACTGTAATGAATGCACTGTCATGTTATTCTTTGTAATCAATATATTAACATGCTATTACTAAATTCTTAAAATTCTTCTAGCAAGTCAAAAGCTATTTAGCAGAGTAGTATTTTCTCTTTAATAGATCTGTACTTACCCACATAATGCATATTAAGGGCCAAGTACTTGTACTGGAAGAGAGGGTTGTTGTGCAGGCTACTTCTTTGGATCTGCTGGAAGAATGAGCTGACATCCCATCTGTACAAGACATCCAACAGCATGATGCTGGGGACCCTTAGGGCCACGTTTAATACTGCCTCCAACTTCTCCTTTGCAGCCATTCTCTTCCCTTTCTGTGAATTGGCAGCAGACTGTAAATAGCACAAGAGAGAGAAGAGTAATCAGATCAATCCCACTGTACAAACAGCCATTAGGCTTTGTGATCCTATGAATGGGGCTTCCTGTGTGGCCACCAAGGACTGAATGAATCAACTGAGTTAAACTCAAATCCACACAGGACAGCTTCTATTTGGGCTATATAAAGGTCAATTTGCTAGCAGTTTTTTCCATGGTGACACTGTAAAATGGGGGGGAGGGCAGGTTAATGGCATGAAAATAGTCCAAGGGTGTGCACTGTTCTTATTTACACTCATTTAGCATCCCAGATCCCAGCTGAAAGACCCCAGTGAAGTAGGTACTACATAAACATTTACATGATCAGCATTAGAATGCAATACTCTGTAGGCTTTAGAAACCAAACACCAACAAAATTCAGACACTACATCTACATAGCATAGCACTATTTCTATGTCTCTCAAATTAAATAATCACCAATTAAGGCAGTTCTTTAAATATTTTGGATTCACTTCCTCAATGCAAATGGCAATAAATAATTTTCAGATACCTAAGCTTTAAAAAAAAACATTTACAGCCTTCATTAACTTCTACAAGTTTATCTATTTATAGAATTTGAGGGCTGTGTGTTTTCAAGATTATATACAATAATGCAACTACTCTACTCATTTCTATATAATTCACCACAAAGAACCATACAAACAAAAGATCATATCCTCACTCCTGAATACTAGAAGGTAATTTGAATTTGGAGTTTTTCATCAGGTAAGATGGATCATGCACAACAATAAAGGGCACTTTTAAAAAAATAGCTCGTACACAACAGCATCCCAAAAATCACCAACAGAATCATTTTAAAGAGAAAAAGGATCAGTTTGACATCCTGTCAGCTAAGACTGACAGCTGTTCCTAAATGAAATGTGCTGGTTTTACCATTCACAACCTGCACATCCCTTGAACATGATTCACTGCAGGCTGCATTAGACAAGTGCAGTTGAAGATGGGGATGATCCAGCAAGTTTTTATCCACAAGAAGCCACTCAAAGTAAAATCACCTGCAGCACAATCAGCCCCCTGACAAGGTCAGACTTAAGAAAAAGCTCCCAACTGAAAATAACTGAAACCTGAGCAAAGAAATGGAAAAATCTGCACTTGAATTACGCTTTTAAATAAAGTTTTATGGGAGTTTATTCATATTGTCCTTGTGTAAGTTCTAAAAGTTTTTGCAGCTGTGCAAGCTGTACACCTCAAGCCAACAAGGAAGCCCAGCATGAAGTGAAACCATGCAAATCTACATTAAGAAAAAAAACCCAACCCAAACAACCAAAACAACCCAAGACCTCTCACACACAAGCCTCGTGTGAGGTTTTATTTGTGTTGCCATGGCCTAGATGACACTGCAAACTGTTCATGTCACACCTTCAGTCACTCTTCTCAAACCATGATGACATAAAATCAATTCAGCTCAAGAAGCCAGGACAGATCAAAAGTGAGATGTGGCTCAAAAAACCACAGGTTGCTGGGCTGTTGCTTGCCATTGTCTAGCCCACAGTCTGATTTTTCAGCTTATGTAAATGCTGGCACTTTTTACAGAGCTCTTTCAACAGCCCTACAAACCCCAATGGGAGCACATCCTTCCCCTTGCACAGGAAACACCTTCCAACCACATCGGGCACCTCACACGACACCAGCAGCATTTCACAGAGCTGCCCAACACAAATTAAAAGGTCAGCGAGAAGATTACAAATATTTAGAATGAACAACCAAAACTACCACCCAAGCAGCTACTACAGAATCAGAGCATTCGATGTTTTGTGTGAAGAAAAGGCTGAGTTTAAAGGGATGGTATTGTCCGAGTTGGGAGTTACACAGATTGTATGCAAAGAGTTACAGAAAATACAAGCTTAAATAATTCATATAAAAATACTTTAAATGTCCCTGAATTTTCAAAAATCTATGGGTTTGTCAAGTCCATACATTTAATCAAAATTCTGAAATTAGACTGCCTCCTGAATTTCACTAGGTTCCTTTTCCAAGTAGATGAGGATGTAGGGATAGGGATGAGCAGGGACTGACAGGTTTTCATTCTGTCATAAAAATACCCACATAAAGTGACAACAAGTGCCTGATATCAAATTACATTCTCAAAACTGTCAAGCCTTTTTCAGTCATCAACAACAACCAAACATGTATGACAGGAAGGTAACTTTCACTTGAGCTTTCACTTTCCTTAGTTGCTCCAAAAAGAGAATTACATGGACTTCTCCCAATACTGAAGTTAACTTGAGGGTCAGTACATCCAAATTAAACTGAAAAATTCTGCTTCCCAAACTCATGCACCTATACTGGAGACAGAGCAAACTAAAAAGTGCAGCATTTTGATTATCTAAAAGAATAATTAAATTTCAAATGCTGCTAAAACAAAAGCAACACCAACTTTGAAAACCACATCATGTCACAACGGAAGTGCTGTGAGGAGCAGCCACTGCAACTCCACAGCATCTTCTGTCCCTGACTGACAAAAACACCCAATACTAATAAGGAACCCTTTAAAATTAACTCCACTAGAAATGCGGATGTGTTAAATAAAGCCTCAGTTGTAGTGGCTGCCAAGCTCTAACAGAATGAAATAGAAGCAAGCAAAGTCCATTGCTTTAAACTCATTATACTGTAAAGAGCTCTCACAATACATTATTTTGATTGGTGTAAAAACAAACAAAAAAGCAACCACAACGTTAAACCTCTAAAACCTTTAGATAAATGATGATGACAGGAGTTGCTGGATGCTCAGGCGTTAGAAAAAAAAAAAAAATAGGTCACTTGTCTACAAAGCCAAAACATGGACTGGGGAGCCACTTGTTTTGTGTTTCAAAATTTTTTCCCTGTGATTTCCAACATCTCCCTGTTCCAAATTAGAGTAAGAGAGGGAACAGTCTCAGGAAGACTGTCATGGGTTTAACCCCTGCTGGGAGGGAATATCACACAGCCACTTGCTCACCATCACCCCTCCCAGCAGGATGGAGAGGAGAACTGCAAAAAAAAAGGTAAAAACCTTGGGTTGAGAAAAGAACACTTTAATAACTAAAATAAAATACTGATGATGATAGGCAAGTAACAACAACAACAGAAAGAGAGAGGACTAAAACCCAAGAGAAGCCAGTGCCACAATCCAGTTACTCACTGATGCCCATCCAGTCCCTGAGCAGCAATCGGTGTCTCCCAGCCAATTCCCTCCTGTTCCTACCCTGGGCATGGGGTGCTGTGCTGTGGAATATCCCTTTGCCCAGTTCCCCCAGCTCCTTGTGCACCTGCTCACTGTCAGAGCACAGGAAACTGAAAAGTCCTTGATTTAGAGTAAGCACTGCTTGGCACCAACTAAACCATTGGTGTGCCATCAACATTATTCTTGTACTAAATCCAAAACACAGCGCTGCACCAGCTGCTAAAATTAACTAAATCCCAGCAAAAGCCAAGACCAAGAACTTCAGATTTCACATCTTAAGCTGTGCTATTTGGCCAAAAGAACCTTTTAAAAAATCCTCATTATAACTGATTGTTCAAGGAATATGGATTGTTCATTTTTACTTTATAACAATTATGTTTCAAAAACCCCTCCCTCCCCTGGAACACCCATTTAGTCAAAAGCATATTCCTGGTCAGCCTTAAAGAAAACAGTAGAGTTGGCAAAAATTTAAAAAAAAAAGAGAAAAAAACTCCTTCAAGTTTGTCCCAGCTCATTCCATCAGCAGAACAGCCCATCTTGAGTGTGATCACACAGCACGTACCCTCTCAAAGATAACACACATTTTCCCTTTCACAGAATTTTCCTTCTCAAGTTTTGCCACAACATAAAATTTTGCCATTTCAGCTGAAGCTGTGAATTCTGCCACTTAAACGAGTGTAATTGTTGCTTCTGCACCAACATAAATATAAATCCATCACATCACAGGCAGAAAATACGCCCTGGTAAAACAGCACAAGGGGCAGCAAAAATCTGCACCCATTTATGCAAACAGCTACAAAATTACATTAACAGAGAAAAGTTTGTACATTTAGGAAAGCATTAATCATAAAGTTACTTAATAGTTACAGAAATAAACTGGAATATCTGCAAATATAAGTTATTCCAAGACTATTGCCACCAAAAATCACCACAGAACGTAATTCCAGTCAAGATCAGAACCTCAAAACCAGACTTGATCCTGCAACATTCAGCCTCACATCTGCGAAGAAGATGCTCATTCTGCTACAGTATCACAACCTAAAATACTTGGCAAGATTGACTAAAAGCCAAAAGAGGGAATCTCAACTTCTGTTTCTCACATCTATGAAATTCTAGTTACTCTGGATACATCCATTAACAAGCGGATTCTGGTCTGTTTAGTTTAGTTTCCACGTTAGGCTATTTTTCAGTAATAGATTCTGAAACTAAAAATATCACCAGGAAAACCTTTTGTTTTCCTTTGAGGTAAACTCTGCTAGACAGACTTTGAAGAGGAAAATAAATTTTAAAAATAAACTTAACAAAATACAAAACATACAATTCCTGTCTGTAGCTGTAGAAGAATTCAGTGTCACAGCTCTGATTAAACCCATCACCTGGGTTGTACCCACTCACTCCCTTCTTTACACCTGTCCTGGGAAGCAAAAAGAATTTGAATTACAGGAAGAATCCCATTCTTCAAAAACTCAGATCTTTCTATCATCAGTTTGGGAGGGAGAGAACAAAGGGAAGCAAGGGGAAGGAACAAGACAAAAATGTTTATCAAATATGCACTTAGAAAAGAATCTCCCTATGTGATGCTGTAGAAAAAAAAAAACAAAAACAAACCAAGAACTCAGAGTACCTGAGTCACCAATCCATCAAAAAGGCTCTTCCCCCTGCAGACAGTGGCAAGGAAAGGAAAAGACTGCCTGGCTGCCATACAATTTAAATTGGCTAACAAGGACAGCAATCAAAGATTTCTGCTGAGAAGGGCAGATCCATGGAGATACCCAGAGCAGGAATGAAGCCCTGGAACACTGCAGACGTGCAGAGCAACACCAGCACTGGCACCCAGTCACTGCTCCCAGTAATGCTCAGTGCCAGGTCACTGGGGTAGTTCAGAAATTTCAGATAATAACCAGAGAGTATTTAGCCTTGCATTTAAAAGTTTAGAGAGAGTCACTTAGCAAACAGACAGCTCGATCTTGCTGTGTAAGCAGTTAACAAGAACAAACAACTTTTTTTTTTTCTCATTTTTTTCTCCTTTTTCCCCATCTGGTCTAACAAAATGGATTGCAATACAGCTGCTGCAGTGGTGTGCCCGAAGAACTGGTATTTCTACCTAGAAAACACAGTAATTCCAACATTCCTACTCACCCAAGACTCATTCAGTTGTGAACTGTGGCACAGCTAAGGTTAACCACTCCAAACACAGCACGTGTTTTGCAAAAGCAAATGTTACTGCAAAATAAATTAGGTCAAACTCTTCTCTGTTCACAGGGACTTCAGTGAACATGAATTCATGTTAAAAGGCATATTAAAAATGGACAAAAGCAACTACAGAAGGTTAACTGCAGAGAATTAAAAAAAAAAAAAATCTGTATTTCCAACTTTCATTAATGCTATCAAGTTTTATATGAGGGGAAAGAAAACCAATCCAGGAAATGAAGATACATATCACAGAGCTCTGAAGATAAAGTTTTCTTTACAGATTTATTTTTCAAGTACATTTATACACTATGAACAGTTTCAGCCCACTCTCAATTATATAGCAAGTGCATTATATTATTTATAGGCAGCCCGTAAAACATCCAGTTGCTTTTATTTTTCATAATGAGCAGGTAAGACAAAGGAACTGAACTCAGGGACTAACACGTGCTAACAAATGCAGTAAAATCCCTCCTTCTGTGGATTCCTACAGGATCCACGCTCTGCCTGCACAGGACCACTTCAAACCCAGTCACACTAAGAGAGGCTGCCTGGTTTTGAGATCACAGCTTAGTTGGGCACCTGAAAGACAGCAAGCTAATTCATTAAAATTAAAATATAATTAATAATACCTTTAATTAAAATCTTCAGAAGAAAATCTAGGTTGACTCAACAAACTGAACTGCTCCGAGCTCCTTTCTGCCTCCCCGGTTCCTCACCAGTTCAAGGTTTGGTTTATTAACCAGTTATTCAGCACTTTTTCTTGCCGTCACAGCCGTGTTTGCAAGCCCACACCTAACAAGCCTGCCCAACCACATTTGTATCAGCACATTCTGAGAAAATCTGGGCAGCAATCCCAAAGCGCCTCTGCAGAGCAGAGAATACCCAGAGGAGCTGCACACCGAGCATTAACGAGAGCCCGAGATGATGCAGTGACATCCCACCCCAGAGAGCCGGATCCCAGGAACACCAGGCACAGAGGCACGGCTCAGGAAAAACCCTGCAACCCAAATGTTTCATCAGGATGAAGCCACACGATGGGATGAAATCTATTTCATCCTCCACAGTCGCTCAGACAGTTTTCAGCCGATTTCAGACACTATGTTTAGAACCTGCAATAACAATAACTAGTTACCAGACTGGTAAGAAGTTAAAATAGAAAATAAGACTTTAAAGATTTCTCTAGGTCAGCAGTGATAAAGTTTCCATTGCCGCTGCTGCCTTATCTGTTTTCTGAATCATGCAAATAAAGCTTTGAGGCCTGTGAAATAGGCTCAGCTCCCTGCAGCACCAGACTTGCCTGACAGAAATATCAAACACACGGTGGAAATACCCAGAAAAGTTCCCTTTAAACATGCTCAAGCTCAAGATATGCAACCAAAGAATTCTTCCATAAAAACTCCTCAAGATGAAGTACCCACTTCTGAGCGTTCCTCCCAAATATGAGACTAATTACAGAGCAGCAGGGCCTCTCTGAAATGAGAGGAGATGCTGGAAGGGCAGGGAAACAGGAACAGAATGAATCACACTGAAGGACTGGACTCGAATATACACTTAAAAAGCAAAACGATGGTGAACTGTCCACTCCAACCACATCAAACACTGCCAGGTGTATTTGGAGCTAAAAATGGATTCTGAAGAGTAAATCACCACATGGGTCCCAGAGGAGGGGAAGAGGAGCCATCTGCACTGTTTGAAGAGGAGGAAACCGACCCAAGTTTAGCAAACAGCTTGGAGAATGTTTGTGTGAGTGCAACACCAAAGAGCAAGCAGAGTTTTCCAGCACACACCCATCACTGGCAGGATGCACCTTTCTGCATCTGCACCGAGCTGCTGAGATTGACTGAGATCCGGATCTCTGCCCATCCTCTCCCAAAGGAAGGAATTCCCCAGTATTTCTTCCAAGGAATGTTGCTCAGTTCACGTCTCCATCAGAATCAAAGGGCTCTAACATCAGTAGCTCCTCAAGACAGATGTAAACAAAGCGAATCCTTGTTTTGGATGAGCAGCAGTTTTATATTGCTCTGTAAGATTTCTGATGAACCTTCTATGTAATGGTGGTTGCAAAGACAACCATTTCCTAACGCTAAAGAGATTAACCATTACTTAAATCCTTTAGTGATATTATTACTCAAAAACTAGAGCTAATTGCCATTTATTAAAGCTAACTAGAAACAAAAAAGATAGTCTCTCATGGACAGGCCCCCTCGTATCTAAGATAACCAGCAAAAAAAGCCAAGGTTACAGATAAACCAAAGTCACAGGGTGCAATTAGAGCATCCACCTAAACAAAGTATTTTTTTCCATCTTTAAACCTATCTTCATTAGCCCTACAAGAATGATCAAAAAGTAATTGATAATTATTTCCCCCTTTTCCTCCCAAGTTTTATCTCTACAGACATATTACAAACACAGGCGAACCATAACTGAAATGTACGTAAAAGTACCCAAGTCTGAAACACAAGTTAACAGAAACTCTTGTACTAATAACTGCATAAGAAATTAATACCGCAACACCTACAGATTTCAAAAAAAAAAAAAGTATTCTGAATGAGATCACAAACAGCTAATATTTATGAGTCAAACATCACACAAATCTCACTTTTCTTTGGTACATTTTGCCCATAGCTTCTAATATTCTCCTTCATCAGCTAATACTTACAGCTTTACACACACACAAAAATTCACTTTTTTTCACTTTATTCCCCCAATCACATTATTTATGCACCAGGTCCCACACACACACCCCCAAAAAGGCAGCTTAACCAGAAGGTAAGAATCCCTCTAAGAGCTCCATCTGTCACAAGTATACTTGGTACGCAGAACTACTCCCGAGCACAGAAGAAAAATGAAAATTCTCACCACAAACCTTATTTTAAAAGGCTACAGAAGGTCTCACAAAACCGACTGATATGACATAAGTAGGGAAGATGGAAAGAGCCGTGTTCTCCACGCCACGGGCAGGCTGCTCCTTACATAAGCATGACCATATGCTCCAGGGCCCGTCTCCAGGAGAGGTGCCCGGCTCCGCTCCGTGTCGGCACCGGGCCGGGGATGCTCAGCCGGCCGCGGGCACCGGAGGGCACAGCCGGGCTCCAGCGAGGGCACGGCCCGACCCCAGGCAGGG
>WEIU01009166.1:1847494-1961001 GCA_013389925.1 Aegithalos caudatus
GTGCAAATTGACAGTAACATTGGTGTCTTGGACATGTGCGGGAGGGAACAGTGACAGTGAGCTGTTCCTGGATATTCCATCTTGGATTGGGCTGTGATTTGTGCAGATCACTGTGAGGAGCAAAGAGCAGCCAGAGCACAATGGCTGTAAAGTTAAGTTGAGGTGTGTAGAACTTGTGGGAGGTTGTGCACGAAGGCATGAGCAAAACCTCTCTGTATTTTGCCTTCTCTGCAAAGTTGCTTTGATTTTCTGCCGGCATCAGCTGTTAAGTTCCTGATATTAAGCACTAAAAATAAATCCCTGTGTGCACTTTTATGATCCTCATTGTGTAACAAATCTCAATTTCCCCGGGTATCTATTTTTAGTGTGTCTCTGGTAAACCTCCACAGCTCACCCCATGACAAGCAATGTACTATAATTGTGGTTCCAGTTATTGAGCAGTAAAACTGTCATAATTAGGAGCTTTAATCATAAATCTTTGTGATGCAGGAGCTTGGGGTGAGTACCAATGCAAACTACAAGATAACTTTCATGCTGGACAGTGCTGCCATGATAACAGTGCACACCCCTCGGAGAGGACTAATAGATGTAAGTACCAGTTTTTCTCCTAATCTTTTTCTACATTCATCTGGCATTTTATCACACCCCTTTAAATATTCAACAAAAAAAAAAGTTGTTTGGGAGTTTTCTTGCAAGAATACTGCAAGAATCTTGGGACCACAGATTTTTTTCTACTGAAAGTCTCTATTAAATGTTTTAATAGAGTGGTATATTTAGATGTCACAGCTTTTAAATCAAACTGTAGGTAACTGTTGCAAGAAAACTTAGTACCAACAGAAAGGTTTTCCTTAGTGTGGGGGGTATTTATGTTCTATTATTTCACATCTTCCTTTGTTAAAGCCAGCCTGCTAATGGTAAAGCAAAAGAACACAAGTGTTCATTCAAGTTAGGATTCAAGTTAATACAGATGGCATTTTCATCTCCTGTGTGTGATCTGATTTAGCTCAGATACCTTGCATTGTGTTGTGTTTGCAGGTGAAGCCTCTTGGTGTTATCTGGGGAAAGTTTTCAGAATATTACAGCAAAAAAAACACCATTATGTTTGATGATATTGGCCGAAACTTCCTGATGAACCCACAGAATGGACTCAAGGTAAACTGGAATTTTCATTTACTGCTACTTTTTCTTGATACTTCCAGTAGTCCTTTCTCCTACTTTTTTGCTGTAGCATAAATAAAGACTATTCTTTGCATGTTTTGTTAAACCTTTTGATTTACAGCGCCATTTGTCTGGCTTAGTATTTCCTTAATAGTAGTATTAAATAAACCTTGTGTTACCATTAAGTGACTGTTTAAGAGATTACCAAAATCAATGAAATTGTTATTTCTGCTTAAGTTATACATGCAAGCTGTAATCAAGCTGGACATTGTTGATAGGCACCATTGAAAATGTGGTGTTCAATCTCCAGAGTGGTCATATTCAAAAATAAGTCAAAGAACAAGTGGCTGTATTTCATGATAGTATGGCAGGATAATCACAAGTATTTCTGAGAAATAATTAGTACCTTGCACCATTTTGACTATAGAACAGCGAATATTTCATTTTATACAACTGTCAACCAACATGTGCTCTGTTATTACTGCTGGTTCTGAATAAGAAGAGTGTAACTTAAATTTCTACATACATTTGATGGTAGAGCAGTGTTGTACTAAAAGAACTGGCACAAATCTCTCTAAAAAAGCTGGTTTTAAATGCAGAAATTCCAAGATGGTATCTCTGAAAGTGTCCATGATGTGGAGAGCAGCTGATGAGATCTAACAAGATGATCTTAACTGGAAGGAGAATCAGGAATAGCAAAGATCTTGCTGTGAGGGGATTATCCAGAGAGGTCCCTCTAGCTCAGACTGGAAAGATGTTTGTCAAAGTGTTGTTAACAGCTGCAGACAAGAGCACTGAGTCACTAAAACAAGGCCTAGGTGTAATGTATTCCAATCTTAAAGCAGTTGTCAGATAAGCTTTGCTTCTGACATCTCTTTTCACAACAGCTCTGGTTGTAGTCAAAGGCTTTTAGCTGAAAAAAAACCATCATCTGATTGCAACGATGCCACACAACTCAGAATGGAGAGCTGAAAACCCCTCCTGCAAAAATCTCTGTGAAATCAATTAGAAAATGTGGCAATCCATTCCAGATCATTTTATCAGTCTGTCTGGGAGGGGAACTGAACAAGAATAAGACAAAAGAATTTTTTTCTGGTTGGTGTCAGGTAAAAGCCCCTCAGTCCAGTTTGCATGAGCAGGACAAATTGTGTCTGACCACTACTGGAAAAAGTTTGTCTTCCTCTTACCTGTGAAAAGTTATAACTTGTCATATTACTGAAAATATATTTGAGTCAGACGGCAAATGATAGAGAATTTAAAGCATTTTTTCTTTTCTGTGGGCAAATGGTTATACCCAGTTTATTTATTTTGTATAGATAAGGCCTTTTATGAAAGCACATTTAAATCGGGATAAAGACAAGGAGCTTCTAAAGCTCACCCAATACCTCAAAGAAATAGCAAAATTAGATGACTTTTTGGAGCTGAATCACAAACATTGGGAAAGGTAAGAGCAAAGTCAAAATTCTTGCATCCTTCTGTCCCTGACCCCTGTTTTGTTATGAGGTTGTCTCGACAAACACCAGAAACAACAGAACTGCTGAACTTTAGAACTTATGCTTATAAAGGTCCTCTAGTTTGAGGAGAATTTTCATAGGGCTTTGTTGTTGGGGTAACTTCCCTAAAATTACAAGATTTTGACAGAAAGCATCTGTGTTTTCCTACTCCAATATTCAGCACTGCCAATTATGCAATTATACATCCTAAAAGCAAAATAATTTGGAAGGAACATGGTCCCTGAAACCTCTTTCTTTCCACCCCAGCAAAGTTAGACTATGGATTCAGATCTCAAATCCTTTAAGGCAACTTCTCTAGAAGTTACTTGGAAGCTTCGTGGTGTTAGTGTAGTTCTCAGGCACCATCCAGGCTGGGTGGTGTTGCAGATGCAAGTTACAGTCTTATGAACAAGAGTTTTCCAAATGCTCAGGGCACCAGTTAGCATCCTAATTCTTGCTAGAAAATGATTAACTGAAGGGCTTGAGCAAAACTCTTCTTGGTTTTATGTAACAGCCAAAGGCTTCAATGCACATGAAGAAAAACTGTTGGAAAACCACCCCTTCAGTGTTTAAAAAAAGGAGCCTTACAGGCTTGGTACAATTTCTCTTTTCTGTTTAGAACAGAAAGTGAAATGTTAAACCTTAAAAGCAGTGAAATTCACTGGATGTTTCATGCTGTCAGTGAAATAGATTGGATTCTTTCAGCAGAAAGAGTATTTGCAAAGCCTTCACTGTCACACCACACAGGCAGATGGCTCCAGCTCTGGTGCTAAGAGAGCTGTGAGATCAGAATACAAGCAGTTCAGAGTCACTCAGATTCTCCAGAGAAGCCACTGGAGGCCTGATCTTTTCAGGTTATGCTGGATCAGTTCATTAAAGTCCTGAATTCATTTGAAGGAGTGCCATTACTAATGGGCCTTTTTATCTTAAAGGATATAAAAGCCACTTCTCCAGCTGATGTAATTTTCCATCCTCTTAGAATGAAACAGGTTTCCATTTCCTTCCTCCCTTTTGTTTAAAAATGCTGATAGAGTCTGACTAAAACATGACTTTGAATTACCGCAAGATAACCTATCGTGGAATTGAAAGATGTTGAAATCAAATAAAAATCATAAGTGGCACTGATTGCTTTTCTAATTTTTGGTTATCAGTAGGAGGATTGTTGGTGAGAAAAGAAAGCAGAGGTGTATTTGTGGCCATCTCTTACTTGGTGAAAAACTCTACTTTTGTTTCTTTCAGGTATCTTTCGAAGAAGCAAGGACAATAACACTAATAAAACTGTGTGGCACTGAATTGAAGGGAACATCACTAAGATCATTGGACTTTTCCTTGCTTTTGTGCTAGAGTATAATAGTGCTGGACACTGGACCCAATGCCAGAACGACTGCTAAACTTGGTCTTCCAGTTGGTTGGTTGTGGGTTTTTTAGAAGATCACAGCAATAAGCTCAAAGTGGGAGAAACAAGTCAGTTGCTTTTTCTTGCATTCAGTTCTGGTGTTACTTCTCAAAATACTTTCCTCTCCTTTGCTGCTGAGTACAACCATAACCATCAAAGACCAAAACCATTCTGAGACTAGAAAAAAAAATATTTAGACCAAAAAAGTTGATTAAAAAGCCAGCCTTGGCAGTGTGTGAATTGTATAAGTCCTCTATTCCCTCCATCTTTAGAAACAGTCTCCCTCTCCCATTCCAGTATTTAAGTCTATAAATTACAAGTTGTCTAAGTTTGGTATGTATTAGTATGTCAGTGTTTCTCTGTGCAAGACAGTAAGATGGGAAAGTACCACCTCTGTGGCCAGTTTACCCCAGTGTGTGAACTTGTACTATAAAGCAGTGTTTACTGGAAAACAAAAGATTGAAGTGTGAGGGAGAGAAACCCACTGTTACTAGGTCAGTGAAAAGCAGTCTGCCTGAAAAATCCCCATATGTCAGATAAAGGGTTTAAACCTCAGATGGGAAAGTCACATTCCTAACAAAGCATGAACAAAACCTTTGTTCTCTTCTAGCTAAATCTTGTCAAAGTGCAAACACTGTGTTTAAATACAATATTCAGCCATACTGTTCTTAAAATATCATTTACTTGCGCTGCTTATGCCTGCACTATAGAAGTGTGACGTGACTGCTGTTTGGCATTTCCAACACTTGTGCATTATGCAGTTCATGGATTTGAAAGAAGACTGACCCTTTCAAATAAAAAAAAATGGTATATATTGTTCTTAAGGAACTATAGCAGTTGTGTAAATAATAAATACCTTTTTCATACTTTCTGTCCTGTGCTGCCTTCAGTATTCAGCTTACATAACAGAGGAGCCATCGATAATATTAATTGGGGGAGGGGTTTGGAGGATTTGTCTGGATTACAGAGACACCAGGTCTGTATCAGGGGTTGAGTGAGAGCCTGGTGCATGCCTCTGTGGATTAGGGAAGTGGTGCAGCAGCAGGCTGGCCAGGAAAGGAGCCCTGACAGCACATGTCAGGCTGTCAGGACAGCAGGCACAAATGAGCTGCTGGGACGAGCGGGCGAGGCTCCGGCTCAGTGACCTGTCAGAAAATATCCAGGTCCTTGTCCAGGGCTCTGTGTGCTTTATTGCCAACCCAAGCTGCCTTTGAAATGAGCAAACCAGAAACCTGACACATCAAAGGGGTTTAGGTAGGTATGGAGGGTGAAAATCTGCAGCTTTGTCTCCTAGAGCTGATTCCTGATGGAGGAGCTGCCTGACCCCTGTACAGACAGCACAGGGAGAATCCCTGAGCTTACAACAGTGATCCTTTCCTGGGAAAGCTGCAGCAGCAGGGATCAGGAAATGTAGGACTGGTATATGATGCACTGGAATTCCCTTGACCTTGAACAGTGGAAAAAAGTGAAGGCATTGCAGTTAAATCATATGTGGAGTTTGTGCTGGACAGAGAGGGAGAACCAAACCAAGGGAATGTATTTAAATGTGTCTGTATTTTTTTGCTCAAAGTTGGCCTACAAAGAGAAGGTTACAGTGAATGAGCAATACTCATTTCTTTTGCTTTACGTGAGGAATTTTTTTTAAAAAAATCAATCTTGACACACAGGTTTTGTCCCAGAATTTGAGAGTATTCACTGATCTGAAGGAGACAAGCACTCTCAAATATTTTATATGCTGAGCTAGAACATGCAAGTGTGATCTCAGTGTGATGGTAACACTGCTGCTGCTGCTAAGTTTTTTTATGACTAATATCATTTCCCTTGCCACATTTTCTGTTTGAAGACTAGTCTTGCAGTTTGATTAGGTTATCTTCTAAAAATGCTGCTGGGATTTACTTGACTGAGACGTGGCTAAGATTATTAAGATCACGAAGCTGTGGATAACGCAAGCACAAGCCTCATGTTCAAATGACTACAGGAATCAGGGGTCACTGATGGGAGAGTGGGTTAGAAATGGTAAAAGCAGCAGGAAGAAATCTGGATTTTGTTGCCATGGTTGGTTTTGGAGGCAGGTAACATCAGCAAGTTCAGAAAAGAGTTCAGCACCTTCATAGAAAAGTCCACAAAGGCAGAAGCTAAAGGGAATAGCACTACAGGGAATAGGAAGGCCTAAGAACCTGCAATAAAAGAATTTGAGGTGCTCAGGAAGCTGGGATTGCATCACAGAGAGCAGCTCCTCACTGGAGCTGCTCTGGGCTATACCCACAGCGGGACTGTGCCAAACGACCACAGTAACTGCAAGGACAAATGGGCAGTTTTCTGCTTAGCCCCACAACAATGTGTTTATTCCTCATAAATACAGAGGAAAACACCTGTGCTGATTTTTTGTTTCTCCAATAGGGAAGGCAGTTTTAACCTACTGGTATTTCCAAAATGTAGTTAAGCCTAGAGAATAACTATGGACAGCAAAGGTTTATTCCCTACTAACATTTACTTTCCTTTTAGATTATATTGAAGTGCCTGAGAAGTATTAGATTAATGGCTTTCATTATCTCTATTAAAAGAAACAGTATTAAAGTATAATTAAAGAGAGGGAGTGTACAGCTTAATTACAGAGCTCATCATTTACTGTTCTGCAAAACTCTGGAGAAGCATTAAATGGAGTCTGAATTATTCCAAATATTTTCATGTGTCAGAGACTGTCTCAGGCTCCCAGTACATGTCAAACATTTTGTATGTTGTTCAGTCTGATTATTCAGACCAGAAGAGACAGTCCATTTCAAAATGAAGTTATTTCAGTCAGCCCTGGGTATCTGACAACTCCAATGCCTCGCTGTGGCATGAATGCTCATCACTGGAGGTACATGGAGTGACAGCTGAAGCCAGGAACTGAGCTGCAAATTCAGCCCCACAAATCCTGCTGCATGACTGTGAAATATACAGCTAGTTGCCAATTTTTATTCCTGACTTGACATTCAACTGACAGCAAGTGGATGCCAAAGGGTTTAAGACAATTTTCCACTCTGTCTGTTCAGGATGTATTTAAGACTGATGTGAGAAGTGCTGAATACTTGCTCTCAATAAGACAAAGGCCAGGTAAAAACTGTATTTCAGAGGGCAAAGAAAAGTATACAGTTTTCCTGATTCATTAAAGTTGCTTAGGACAAGAAATGCTGGATGAAGAGGCAGAATCCTTGGACATTTCACTGTTGTCACTGCAGCAGCTGTGGCAGGTACTGGTGGATATTAGCAACTGCTGCACACAGTGAAGGATGCCTGATGAAGTGCTTTGGCTGGGGGATTGACAGAGAAAAATTTCAGTGAAAAAATGTTGAGGAAGAGAATAACAGGAGCAGATGATGAAAATACAGCTCTATCCTGGAGAAGACAAGGGACATCTTGCAGGCATTACAAGTTTCTTGTGTGAGCAATATTGGCAATATCTTGTTACCAGGGACTGCTGCTGGCATCTGTGCTTTGGGCTCTGCACCAGCAAGGACATGGTTGAGATACAAGCAGCCTCAAATTCAGCAAGAGCTGCCTCATGCTGGCAGGTGAACAGCTCTGGTTAGGTTTTCCTACAGGGTGAAAAACAGCTCTGAGGGCTCACAGTGCCAAGTTTGACTCTCCTGGCTTTATCTGCTTCACCACGGCACTTTAGACCTGTTTTTCCCAGCCCATCTCTATCATCCCCCATCATCCTTTGGATCACTGATAATCACAACAAGGCTTCAACCTTTTTCATGCCTCAGCCCTTTCCTGATGGTGTTTCATAATAGAGAACTTCAAAATGAACTATTTATATACTGATGAGCTTTCTCATACAGCCTTGAGCTTCATTATTTATGCTTATTTAGGAAGTTTGCTCATCTCTGGAGATCCTTTCATGCTGCTTTGAGCACTTGGATGCTCATTTAGCTCCTAGGAGTCCGTGCTGAGCTTGGCCTGTGTCCTTGCCACACACAGTCACATACAATGCCATGCCATTAATTTCTATGTCTCTCTTGGCAAATAGCTTTCCCACCAATTCATTTTCTGTTAAGAATGGGTACAAGTCAAAGGGAGCTTGTTCTCAAATTGCATAATGCTCAGAGCACTAGGCTGGGATGCTGGGCACAGTGAAAAGTGCATCATTAACACCCCTTGAAAGTTTTTCTTGTGATTTTTTTCTTCTTTAAACTGCCTAGTTGGAATTGCACACCCACTCTGCTCACACCCCATCATTTGTCAAGGTGTTTATATATCAAAAAAGAGCAACATTTAGCATTTATCACAGCAGGGGATAGGTTCGGCTGCAGCTCCTGCATGGAAGGGGACTGAGTGACCTGGAGCAGAGCCTGCACAGTCACTACTGCTGAGAGATGTCCCCTCCTCCCCCTGCAACACCCCAGAAGACTTTGATCTTGGTGTTTGGAAACATTAAGATTGCATCAGATTTTTAGTACTAAATATCTGTGGTGGTAAAGCATTTGGTATTCAACAGTGGGAACCTTGTTCTTCTCTATTTGTACTCCTGAGAGGAAAGCAAGTCAAACTCAGGACCAGGGCATCAAAGAAGTCATAGCTCACCATAAATTCCTGTGTCAATTCTCTCAGCCTTCAGATCTGATTGGGCTTTTCATCCCCAGCCTGTTCCACTTGCTGCAAGATCAGCCCCTGGATTTTGTGTTGGATCTGTCACACTCCCTCCAGAGCACAGAGGGCAGGGCCAGGCAACTGGGCATGAATGATGGTTCACAGGCTGGTCAATAAACTTGTTTAAATTGTTTCACATTGGAGGAAAATGTTCCCATATGAATAAAAAAAAAGGGTGTCAGTGCTGAGCTCGTTCAACATTTCTGCTTCTGAGCATGTTCTTATCGTAAAACTGGGTAAAAACCTCCTTCCCAGCTTTGTTTTTTTCAATGTTCTACGATTTTTTTCCTCTCACTTCTCAAAAGTTTCTTGGTCTGGGTGAGTTGTATTTTGCAATCTCTGTTTCACTGGCCCAGTGGGCTCCTGCTCCACAGCATGCATGGTGCTGTGGCATGGGAATGACTCAGGGGTTGGAGGGGCTTTGTACATGATGGATGAGCTCCAACCCAAGAGCTCCACTGGTGAACACCCAATTTTATCCCTCAGGTGTTTCCCACCCCCAGTTTGGGTCATACTTGAAAAATAAATGGTGGCACAGTAAGAATATTGTAAATTTAACAACTTCTAGTGAAACTGTCTAAGGCACCCTGGTTCCTAGGGCAGGATGAGGTGGCTCTAGAACTGTATTTTGCAGAACTTACGTTTGTTTATCCAATTTTCTATATTCAGTTCACATTTCATGACATACAGGGGGGTGTGTGACATTTGTGAGCAGTTAAGCTGCATCAGTTTAGTGGGGGAACATGAGCAGAATTTCAAGCAGACATTTAAACTGCAACTGATGCACTTTTGGGTCCCTCTGCTGTCCTAATGATGGATATTTCTTGAATCAGGACCAAAATGAGCACATTTTTGAAAAAGTTAAGTGTATTAAACTGCCTCAGAGATGAAAATGATAAAGTGATGTGGGATTTTTTTTAATCTGATTAATCCCTTACAGATGTGACTAGACAGAACAGGTATGTTGCAAAATCTTTTTCTATAACAAGTGGTACTAAATTAAAACCAAAATTATTTATGTCTAACACTTGAAGGAAATTCTGAGCTTCAGATACAGAGGGTTTGTAATTACACCTAGGCAATATCCCCACTCCCACAAATAGTAAATTAGCTGAGATAAACACATTCAGAAGCTGTTAAGCTACTTTGGTTTGGATTTAGTGAGTAGCTGCTGCTGGAAGAAAGCAGGCAAATAACTGAAATTTCTGATTTCATTAAACCAAAAGAAAATACTTCATTTTGTATGGGCATTTCCACTTTCAAAAACTTCAGGTAGATTTAGCTCTGCAACTATTAAATCATGTAGCAGTCAGTTTTATGAGATGACACTGTTGTCACTGATAAATGAGTTCATAGCTTGTCCTTCACTCAGCCCAGCAATCCCTGACCAAGTTCATGACAGTTTTCCTGGTTTTAAACTGAGAGATGCTACAAAGTAGGTGTCTATTTAAACCTAGATCACTGATGCAGAGATATTCATTGCCCTCTGATGCTTGGAAAGGTGTTTTGGGAGCCCCACAGCTCCCTGCTGGTCCAGGAGCCTCAGCTGGGTGCTGGGATCAGGGATAAGGGTGAATTAGGGAGAAATGCCTGCCTGCATCTCTGCTGGCCCTGCAGCTAACCCAGAACTTCACACTAGGAGGTAATGGGCAGAAGCAAGATGAAAACCCCAAAATGAGCACTAAATCTTGTGAGATTAATATATAAAATCCCTTAATGGAAATGTAGGCACCACAGATAACTACAGATCCACTGATTCAGTCAAGTACAGGGCACAGCTCCAAAAATTGGGAAAGTAAGTCACAGTATTTTCTCCAAAGAAACTTGAATCAAGCCAGAGAGCAATAACAAGAATGACTAAGTTGTCAGACTATTAAGGAGGGCAAATAGAGAGTCAAGGGCACAGTTTCTAGCACTGATCCATCTTTCACAAGAATCAGATGAATTTTACATCCCCCTCCTGCATTGCCTTTCCAGAAGGGTGAGCAGAAGCCTTGGGACAAGGACTGTTCTAAAGTCTGGAAGGAAACCAGACAGGAGCTTTTCAGCTAAAGCTCCTGCCAGAAGCAATTAGGAGGTGACAGCTGGATGGCAGCAGCTTTACAGGGGCAGGAGACAGCAGGGAGTGACCTGACCTCACCTGGCAGGGATGGCATGGGCAGGGTGCTCCTGCAGCCAGTGTCAAATGTCCTACAGCCCTGCAAGGACCTAGCAGCACGTGTGCTCACCCAAACCATTCCTTAGCCCCTGGATCAGTGCTGTTCCCTTGTTCCTAAATCACAATGGAACATGGGTACAACAGGATTTTCTAAGCACAAATGTGCCCCAAAAGCAGCAGGGCAAGGCTGGAGGGGAATCTGCAGGTGCTGCCCTCCTGCCTCCCCACAGCCCCTGGCTGGGCTGAGAGGTGCACACCCACACTCGTGTCCTGGACACCCACCACCCACAGCCACCACCTCTGCTTTCATCCCCATGCCTGGTGTCAGGGGCTTTCTATGGATGGAGAAAAGCCACAGCTACAGAACCACTCAGGCTGATCTTGAGGAAAGTTTCTGCTCATTTTGTTTCCCAGGCTCAGTGCTGAGTGCTCTCACCTTGGCCAACCCTCAACACAGAGAATTCAAGAAACCCCTTTGGGGTCAGCACTGCCCCTGAGGGCACAAAGAGCCTCCCACTGCCCCCAAACCCCAGTGTTCCTGCTTGCTGGCACAGCTTCACCATGAGGCTGCTCCTTTACCCCAGACATCCTCCCTCTGGTCCCATACTCGTCCCTAAACTTCACATCCTCTCATTTTAAACATGAATCCCCACAGGGAAAGTGTGGCTCTCAAATTTCCATCACCTTGCCAGCATCCACGAAGCAACAAAGGCATGGCACAGCCGGGAAGCTCAAGTGTTTTTCACTTCATTCTCACAAACAAAGCACCATCAGCCAGGGACTATCCACTTGCCAAGGGTAGGGGTTAATGCTCATCTCTAATTACACCTTGTCCTCCCTCCTGTCCCAACTGCATGGAGATGCTTTTGAGGGGACCTGAAGATTGCCTGGTCAGAGCTGAGTGTTTGACCAGCACACCCTGGCACAACTGGGGAAGCTGGAGGAGAAGAGCCCTGTGAAAGCAGAAATAAGGGTTATCTGAGCTTGGCAAGGAGGATCACAGGGCTGTCTTAGTATCTGACATCTGCCAGACCCCTGGAGCTACCAGGGCAACATTAGCAGGATGTCCCAGGGCTAATACGAGTTCCAAACGGAACAGGGCTGGGGGTTTAGTCCACTGGAATTGTTTTCCTCCTCCCAAACAACCCCATGCTGATTTTTCAAACAAGTTTGCTTTTCTGTCTCTGAGTTTTCTCAGCCTACTTCTTGAATTACGATTTGACCTCAAATCAGAAGGGTTTAAACTGTATAAGCACACACACAAATATATATCTATTTCAGGAGGTGGAAGCTTAGGTCTCACCTCATCACCACAGCCCAGGAGCTGGGAGAAAGAAAACAAAAAACAACCACATTTCACGGATCGCAGTCTGGTGCCAGAACTACGCTGAAGACACACGATAAAAGCACCCGGTCTGTGGCAGCATCCAGTGTCCACCGGCAGTACTGCACCCTGCCCACGCCACGCCTGGACCATTCCAAGGGACAGCAGGACCTGGAGAGGCCACCGAGACACGACAGCAAGCAGCAGCACACCCTCAGCAGCAGAAAGTCCTTTGGGACCCTTTTGGGGTGCAGGGGTGGCAGGGATGCTGCTGCTCAGCTGTCCCACAGCTGTTGGATCCAGGAGCAGGCACGGGCTGTGTCTCTCTTTTCAGGGGGAAATCCCTCACAGAGGCAGAGTCCAAGCCTCAGGTGAGTTCAGTGAAAAGTGCAGCAAATGTGTCCTGTTCAGAGTCCCAGCACTGATGCTAAATCTCGATATTTACACCTGGCAGAGTAACCAAAAAACAATCCCCAAATCACAGAGATACAAAGCCAACTCACCCCAGCTGCATTTTTTCTGTCTCCAAACCTCTTCCTCCGGGGTCTGCAGGAGAGGTGAGCCATGCCCTGTGGGAAGAGAGGGGATTGAGTACTCCCAGGCCAAGAAATTCATCATCTTTTCCCCCTGACATCAAACAGACTGCGCCCTGTGCTTCTGGATGGGAGTGATGGATGCTGCCCGAGAAGAGCCCTAGCACCACTAAAATTGCATTTTGCTCATTTTCACAGGGCTGTCCTTCTCTCCCAAGGCTCGGCACAAATTTCGGACTCTGGGGCTCCTCTCCACAGGGAGCATCTCCAGCTGGAGCAGAGCCCGTTCCCGGCTCCCGGCGGTCACCAGAGGGAGCCCAATGCCCGGGAACGGAGCATCCTCCGGGCAGGAGGGGACAAGGGAAGGGCGCAGGTTCCCTCCTGCAGCCCCTCCTGCCTCCCTTCTAATGGCTCATCAGCACAATCGGACAAAATGTGAGCCCCCCTGGCCCGGTGTAACTGCATAAAGATTCGGGGCATGTCTAGAGACGGAGGATGTGCTTACATCGGCTCCCAGGCAGTGATGGCTTTATCACAGGTGATTCCCCAGAATCAGCCTGCCAAAGAAAGGCACAACATTCCCTGGCAAGGCCAGGAGGGTCAGAGCCAGCCCCTATCAGGTTGCCATGATAGCAACAGTTCTGTTCACTCACAATTAATTGAGCAATTTTAGCTTCAAAAGGTGAAGGGCCTCCCTCTGCTCCAGCAGCAGCTCAGTTTTGACCTTATCCTTCAATTCCTGATTGAAGCTCTGCCAAAGTCCTGCTGTCTCCAGAATCCTGAGGAGCTGACCTTCTTGAAGTCCTTGTCCCTCATTGTCCCATGAGTGACAAAGCCAAAGAGGTGCCTTGAAGCATCACCTCATTTGGAGGTTTGAGACAAGCTCTTCCTGTAACACCTGCATTTCTATACGGGTAAATCTTATTCCTCCTCCATTTTTCCTTTTTGTATTGGGTTAATCTTTGTCTTCCACATTTTCTAAGCCTTCCCCAGCATTTTTAGAGCTGCCTTATAGGACACCTACACCACACAAAATTACTGCAGCTGCTCCTCTAAGAAGCTCCTAAACTACACTGTTTATTTCAGGGAAAAACCAAACAAAAACAACCCATCCACAAGAGCAAGCAACAAACCCACAAAACCCAAACCAACCCCCAAAAAACAAACACCAACACTCACACCACTAAACAAACTCCTCACCTACTCTTTGCTTTGTAGTTCATGAAAACAGACAAATCCCTCCCCTGGGCTCCTATTTAAGCCCTTCAGCTGTGATAGGGATGGAGGGAATTGTTGGCTGATTCCCAGCATCTGGGAGCCCTTTCACCCCAGGGCAGGCTCAGCTGTTCTCTATTACAGAAAGAGCCCAATACACTCTGACATCCTCCTGCTGCTCCCTGAAAATGTCACCAACTACATCTTTTCAGTGCCCTGAGACACTCCTACAGCTCTCCCACCTGCTCCCTGAACAATCCTGTCCCCATGGCTCAGAACCTGCTCCTCTATTCATTTTTGGGCCCTGCCCCAAAATAAGAAAGGCATTGGAAATCTGAAGTTAAAAACCACTAAGGGAGTTGAGGGCTGGAGCATTTGCTCAGTGAGAGGAGGCAGAGGGAGGTGGGGTCACTCAGAGTGGTGAGAAGATGATTTCAGGGGGATATAACAGCAATGACCAGTAAAAAAGCAGGTTCTTGAGCATGTGGATTCAAACTCTTCATGGTGATACATGGTTTGGAGATGAGACAGTTGAAAGAGAGGGTGTTGAAATTGGATACACAAGGAAGAAATTCTTTGCCATAGTGACAGCCAAATCTTGGGACAGACAGCCCAAGGAGATGGCACATCCACCTTTGTGGGCTCTCAGTGCTAAGTTGGGTAAAGCCCTGAGCAACCTGATAAGATCTCAGCACTAACCCATGAGCAGGAGGTTAGACCAGAGTCCCTTCCAAGCTGATCCAGCCTGCTTCTCTTTGGGAAAAGAGGGTGAACCGGAATGATAACCAAGTCCAGATCTTCCTCCCCAGCAAGGTTGTGGGAACCCTGCAGTCAGCACCACCACCCTTGGATCATCCCATGGCAGCTTGAAAAGCCTTGTCAAACACTGTGAATGTCAAGGGAAAAAAGTAGGGCAAAGGATTCAAGTGAGTTGCGACAGGGACACGTGCCTGTGCTGGGGGAGGAGGAGGAAGCAGTTGAGCTGACAAGTTAAATGGGCCAAGAGCCTGGACACAATAAAGGATTGGCTGCATCACCAGCAGAGTGAGCTGTGAGAGGGAAATAACATCCTTCCCTTTGCCATGGGCATGGCCTGGTCACAGGAGGGTGCTCAGCTGTGAGCGTGGCTTCCCTGCCGTGAGACCATGCACAGATTTTGTTCTGATTGTATTTTAACTGGTGAGGAGACTGAGTGAGATGTGGGGAGAACCTGGCCCTCATTCCACTGCAAGGGGTGGCTCCCACCCCAGCCTCTGCCCCTTTCCTCCCCAAGGAGAGAAAGAGCTGTGAAGATGCTCATGTCATCTAAGAGAGATCGCAAATACATCATGACTCACTCACCTTTCAAAGCTGTCAAAAAAAAAAACCACCCAAAAAACCCAACAAAACAATACAACCCAAACCCAACACAACTTAAAAGGTGTAGGAAGTAAATCAAGGAAAAACAGTGGCTGGAAGTTTGATTTCTGTTTTGGTGTGTGTTTCTGGGGAGGCAGCCAGACACAGATGGGAGCTCAGGCTGGACATCCTGTGGCCACTGCTGCCCTGTCCCAGGGATCCACCAGCCCCACTGGGAAGGTGAATCCAGCTTTCCAAAACCAAGAGTGAACACACAAAGCATCCCTTTCCTCCTGGTTAACTGGAGCCATGTGCCTGTTCAGCTGGAGGGATGGATCACAACAGAAGTCCCAGGCTTTTGCTGGAGCACTGCCTCTCTTGGCCTCTCCTGGGGACAATATTTTGGAAAGTGTCCCCAAGTGAGGGGAGTAATTGCCTCACAGCAGATTACTCCCACTCTCCCCTTCTCTGGCACAGGTGGAGGAGATGGTAGTTGGGTCTGTGAGATATGGAAGTGTTTTATTTGCTATTTTCTCTGAAAAAGAAAGTACATGATGGTTATTAAACAGTGAACTTCTGCAATTTCTATTCTCTTGTGATCTGTCCTTGTTATCTCAGCTTCCAGATTTAAAAGGATTAGATACGGCAATATGCTGTGACAATTTTGGAGTCACTGAGGGCCATCTCAAGCTTAAAGATGCCTCACTGCTCTTCTCTCATTAAAATGTCATTTTCCATCTTAAAAATGGGGTCTTTTTGCTCCTGTCCTCTGAACATGGTGCTGTTTCAGTGCCACACAATGTAACAGGATCATCACAGGATAACTATGGTAGAAGTGGTGGAGGTCATCCTGCTCCAAGCTGGAGGATTGGTAAGGAAAGGCACTTTCCCCATGTGTTCTTCACGACCACTTGTGCCTCTTGCTCCCCTCAATCCTGCCCATGCTCTGGATGTTCTGTCAAGTTTAGTAACATAACCAAATTTAAAACCAAACAAGGGCCCAGGCTGTACAGCTGGGCCACAGAGAGGGTTGGTCTGCTTCAAATAAAAGGTGACAGATTTTGCAAGAATCCAGGAGGCTGGGATGAGAAAAACATCAGGATCAAAGGCAGCTGGTTGAAGAGAAGCTCCAAACCAGCCCCAACACAAAGCTTTGCCTGTGCAGCTCAACCACTGGCTGGCTGCCTGGGAAGTTACCAAATGACAAAGGATTTGCCAGAGTTGGGTTATGTGGATTACCAGAAGAGAAGCTGGTATTAGGTGTGCTGAGCACCTTGCTGAGGCCTCTCTTTTTTAGGCATTGTGCTCCAACTGAGTTCAAAGCTGGGATTGTGGCATGAGAGGAAAATGCTCAAGCTCTGTCCAAACAAGGTCCAGAGGTTTAGGTGCTCAGCATTTAGGTGCTTGCAAAAGATGTTGACCCCTGAGGCTCATGATAAATCTAAAGCTCCCTTTGAAAGTTAAAAGTGTTTCACTTTACATGAAAGTTAAGTGTTTAACATGAAGGAGCTGCTGTCCCATTGATCTACTGCCAGTGTTTTAACAAGAGGATGCCACAAGTTTTTCCCTGTGGAAGTTTTGCACCAGTGATAGGGGAGAGACTGTAAAACTACTTTTTTTTAATGTTTGCACAAAGAGGGATTTGTCAGCCAGAGTGAAGAAGACAGAGGGCAGCAGTGTGAAAAGTGAAGAAAGGAATGAAGTCTATGTGTATTAAAAATTGTAAATAAATGCAAGCATGTGTGCCTAGAAAATCAAGGTCTGTGTATGATTCAGAGAGAATTTATCCTAGAGGAGGGGAGAGTAAGCCCACAGCTCCTCTGCTCCAGGGAGTACTTTTTGTAATTATTGACAATTTATACAATCTGGCAGTCTTCTAAATATAATTTTATTAGCATAAGAAGCCACTTGTCAGCAGGAAACTAACTCTGGTGAGCTCACAGTTTTCAAGACAAAGCGTTCTCTTAAGAGAAAAGAAGGAAAAAGACTGATTTGGGAAGAAGAGCCTTGCAGCTTCTGCCTAAAACCAGCCTCCACCTGCCATCTTCTGGGTGCAGGCTTAAATGGAGCAATATTCCCTACCCTCAGCTTGCTTGTCTCTGCTTTCCAAAGGAGATGAGGCATATGCAGTCACGCTGCTCATCAGCTCTCCCGTCACCCTCCCACAATAACCCCTGAGAGAGAAGGAACACGGCTATGGAGGCTGCGAAGGGAAGCGAGGCTCCTGTTGTCACCCACCCCCTGGGATGGGCAGGAGCCCACAG
The DNA here is from genome assembly GCA_013389925.1 of Aegithalos caudatus. Lineage (NCBI taxonomy): Eukaryota > Metazoa > Chordata > Aves > Passeriformes > Aegithalidae > Aegithalos > Aegithalos caudatus. The sequence continues at coordinate 1,865,009 of WEIU01009166.1, forward strand.
GCAGGAGCAGTTTTTGGCTGCCCAGCAGGTGCCAGTTTGCCAGGCAGGACAGGATGGAGGAGCTGTGGCTGGTAGGGGCAGGAGGACACAGCCCATGGAGCCGTGGGAATCGCCTTTCTTCCCGGGAGGAGGGTGATGCAACAGCACGGGAGAGCAAAGCATCAGGCTCCAGCACGGCTGGATCAAAGCGTTTTCTGGGTCTTACGGAAAAAGGAATCCAGCCAAGGAATGGTGCTGAGTTTTATTTTATTGAGCAGAGGCAGCAGAGGGAGGACGGGCTGCTCCGACAGCAGCTCAGCTCCTGCTGCTCGGTCCAGGGAGGGCTCAGCATTTCCCCAGGTGCTTCAATCTTATTTTCCCTCCACTTCTCCTGTAATAGGAGGGAGAGAGACTTAGACCAAACAGCAAATGACAGACACAGCAGTGTGGGACAGAGCTCATCCATCCCAACAGGCCTGACCCGTGCCAGTGTCCCTGGTACCTCACAAGGAACACCCAGACATTTCCTCCTCTCCTCATTCTTCTCTGATTTGCCCTAGGATGCGGCAGCCTTGGCTTGCTAAGGATTGCTAAGGCAAAAACATTTTGCAAGCACATTCCATCCATCAGGGATGGTTCCTATTGCATCTCCTTTAAAAGGTGACAGAGCTCAGGAAGAGGGGAGACATCCTGTTCTTCCTCTGAGATCTTGTGTCTTGTTCCACAAAGTTCATTCAGACTTTTCAGGAATAACTTGGCATGGCTCCGCTCCCACATTCCTCCAGGCACTTCTCAGTGGGTACAGGAGTGTGGGCAGTGAGAGCTGCAGCCTGTGGCACACAGTGGGAATTGTGCATCAATTTAGTGCCTGTGGAAGGTACAGGCAGGATGCATTTGCTTCCCAGGCCCTGTGCTGCCTCTCAGCATGGCAACCAGCAGCCTGCAACGCCCAGAAATGAATTAAAATTAACTCCTAGTCACACAGCTCTGCTCCGAGGAGGAAACATTCCGCTTGGCACGGCTCAGAGCCTGGTCCATACAAGAGGAGCAGTCTGCATACAGGGCTTCCCCTCCATGAAGAGCATCATTAGACCCATAGAAATGAGGGCAAACCTTGCAGTTTCAGTCCCCCCCGTGTCACTTACAGCACTGCCTTGCAGAAGGCACACTTGTTCCCATAGGTGACGCCATCCGTGCCGCAGTGAGGGTTGGACTCCCTCGTGCAGTACACGCTTCTGTTTACAAACTCTTTACAAATCTGAACAGGGAATAATAATAATAATAATAATAATAATAATAATAATAATAATAATAACCCCTTCAGGATCCCCATACTCTTTGTTTCACTTTCCAAATTGGACTCAAGGTCATTAATGTAATGCTTTTCCTGACAAGTCCTGACACTGACAGAAAAGCCCTCTCCAAAATGAGCAGAAGTGGCATTTCAGGGGAATTTTGGCCCCATGTTTGAGGAGGGACATTGTAGTCACCTGGGAAAAGTCTTGATCTCCCAACAACAGTGGATTAGCCTAGGCATGCACAAGAAGAGTAAGCACTGATGCTCTGTCAGGCACTTGGAGCCAAGCTACCACCCTGCTGCATGACTTCAGGTGTCTTGCGAAACCCTGCACTCAGTTTGGTGCTTGCTGAGCTCCTCCTTTCCCAGAGGAAGGAGGGGAATCGTAGGGAAATTCCCTTGGCAATTAAAAACTATGCCCAGGAAGTGCACAGGTATTTTGTCTCTCTATAAGTCCCAGAGATGAACTAAATTAGGGGGAATAGAGCACTCGATAATCCATCTGCTTCATGAGAAGATTGGATAGCCAAGTCAGAAGTGGTGCAGCACATAAACATTTGCTAAATCAAGCATTTATTTCCCTGCTCTTACTGCTAATGTGGCCACACAACATCCCCCAGGTAGCAGTGAACTCCCCAGCATTGGGAATCCTTGGAAGGACCCACCTACTCCCAGCAGACATTAAAAACTGTTTACCCAGCACCAAGATTTTGGTTATAAAAACATTCCTCCAAAGTGAAACGCCATGACTGGATGTGGCACTCAGTGCTATGGCTTAGTTGACAAAGTGGTGATCAGTCAGAGGTTGGATTCGATGATCTTGGAGGTCTTTTCCAACAGTAATGATTCCATGGTTCTATTAAATGCAGATTCAGCAAGCAGAAACAGCAGCACTAACCTCTTCAATCTCTTGACTTGCTACATCTGGAACTAAAAGAAAAAAAAAAAAAAGGCAAATAAAAACCAGACAAATTTTACACATCAGCATTACTTTCTGACAAAGCCTGAGCTAAATTCACAAACCTTTTATGCAAAGCACAGTGAAACATACTCCAGGTTTTTCCTACTCCGTCATCCCTCACAGGGGAAGAGGGGGCAGGAAATATATTATCTGAATTGCTTTTCAGTATTTTCCTATTTTGAAAAATGCTACTAAAATACCATGCAATCACTCATTCAGCTGCAAACTACACCTCAGACACACAACCCAATCTGCTGGAAGGCAGCCACTCCCGGGGAAGCAAGCTGCCATATCGGATGTGGAACCGTGCTCCAGAGATTTTAAACCCATGTTGGCTTTTAAGGCTTTTAGGCTCCTGCACCTCTGAACAATGCAAGTGGCTGGTGCTGCTGACAGGAGGGGACCATGGAGAAGGAGATGCCGTGGTTGGGTTCATGCTCAGCACAGCCCACACACCCTCCCAGGATGAGCTCAGCCCAGGTGAGATACAAAGAGACGTCATGGGGTGACAGCAGAACAGGCAGCACCGGTCAGAACCAGCACAAAAATCCCCTCTGCAACCACAGGCTCTGGGCCTGGAGCTGATCAGTCCATGCTCTTCATGTTTCTTCCCAGCAAAGCCTGCAGGCAGGCGTGTAGGTTGAGTCAGAGCTGTGAAATGGGATGACCCTGCCGTGTCTCTAAGGGGGAGCCTGACACTCCAGGGTGGGCTGAATGCAGATCTGCAGAATCTGGGTCACAGCAGAGTGGGACAAATAGCCAGCATTTGGTGACCTGCTGGTCAGCACTGCCAGCTGTGGTGCTGCTCACGTGGCTCTGGGCAGGAGGTGGCTGGACCTTGTCCTACACTCATCCCTCACCAGTGGAAATCCCACCCAACCCTCAGTCAGCTCAACCCTCATCCATCAACTCTTCCTACTTCTTTTGCTATTTCTGTTGTCCTTTGGTGTTTTTTCCTGGTGCTGGCACATTTACCCTGCCCTCAGGTTTGGCTAGGCTGCCTGAATGTTGAAGGCAGTGGTATGGCTATCTGCTGTATTTATTTACAAAACAGCTCATTAAATAGCTTTTATAAATATTACATGCAGCTACAGAAGAATTTGTGATGATGCCTCTTGACATCTGTTTATTTTACATGAGATCACAGGGTTTCCTGCTATTCTGCCCGGCCTTGGAAGGAAGCATCAGCCTTCTGACGGAACCCAGTCCCAATTAAGACTCAATTAGACACAGATGAATATTTCATAATGAATAATGTGTACAAAGCAATTCACCTCTTCTCCATGCACAGCTTGCAATTTTCTCAAGTGACTTCTTTATTCAAATTATTCACAGAAAAACAAGTATAAATAATTCTTGTTCCACATATTCTTCAACAACTGTTGCCACACACCTTGCAGAGCTGGGTCAGCTGTACTCAAGCAAGTGATAACACTGACATGATCTGTAGGTGCAAAAATCATCCCTCAGCTTCCCCACATCATCACAGAGATGTGTAAATCTCCAGATAAATAGTTGCTGGATCCTTTTAATTTGCCCTCTTTGTTCTGACTCCTTGAGGACATTTGAATTTAATTTTCAAGCTTTTCTCTGCAACATCAACGAAAGCTGAAACTTTCATCTAATTACGTCTCCACATCTCCAAGGAAAACACCAAATACCAAGATGCTTAGGATCAAAACAAGAGTAGATGACCTGGAGGTGAGTTTCTTCTCTAACTGGTTCAGCAAAACTCTCCAGTGAACATTTGTACCAAAAATTCATAATTACACTCTGCTTTGGTATATTTGCTGAAGAAATGCTCAGAATTTGCTCGCTCTGTCTCTCAGTGACACCTCCACTACATTATCCACTGCAGAGGCACACGAGGAGTGGAAATGTCATATGAGTGAGCAAGTCCTGTGGATATTTTCTACTTGCTCAGCTTTATCTTCAAGCCTGTCAGCCGGTGATCAAGACTCTCCAAAACTGGTTGTCAGGAGAGGTTTTGGCGTTTGTTTTTCTTTTCTAGGCTAGGGAAAAGATCACTTACCCGAGAAGAAAGAGATCAGCAGCAGGCTGAGAAGCACTAAGGCACCTGTAGCCCTCATGCTACAGGGAGCTCCTTAGTCCAAGCCAAGGTCGGAGCAGGAGGTGTTGTCTCAGTCCCAGAGCCCACAGTGTGCACACAGAGCTGCCTTTCTGTGTATTTATGTGCCTGTCCATAGCTGTCCTCATTCCCCACCTTTAATTGTGAGAACTTCACTTGGTTTCTAAAGCCATTATTGGTCCTGGCTGGTTTATGGTGCTTTAAGGAATGCTGCCCTGTCCACATCAAACCTAGAAAGGGATAATTATATGAGTGATAGATGTGCTTGTAACATCATTATTTTTTTTTTTTTCTAAATAGTCACAGGATTCTCACAAGGCTGAATTTTCAAAGCAGTGATTCATCAGGGAAGCTGGTAATTTTCATTCTCTGGGCCCTCTCTGAATGCCAGCACCAAGGCTCGGGGTGCAGCGTGATGACACTCACTAGACATTACGAAATAAATCACAGCATGAGAATGTGTTGTCTGTGAAACCAATTATACGTTGTTCCCTGGCTATTTTTGAGGATGGTTCTAAATTTGTGGAGTTGGGGTGGAGAAGCGCTGGGCTGCGACATGCTCTCCTCGCAGTGTGCGCAGTCCCAGATAGGACTGCTGACTCTCCTCCCTGAACTATTTAAACTCTAGCTGTCAATGTTTTTCCAGTTTTTCACATTCACAAACATATGTTAGGGCTCTGCTCCCACCCCAAGTGGCAGTGATGGGAATTTGATGGGGAATTGGCAGATCCAAGCTCTATTTCCAGCTGAGGCTGTGCAAGGATTTGTGTTCAGGCACACCATTTGCCAAACACCTCTCGAGATAAGAATAAGCCTCAATTTTAGTATGTTTTCCTAAGGAGACCAGGCTTAGGAGAGGAATGTGTGTAGATATATCTGGGTTTTTAGTTCCCCCAGTGAATTTCGAATGCACAACTAGTTGCAGCCAAATTTTACACAGGAGTGGAAAAAAAAAATTAAAAATAACCATCACATTTTTATACATTTTTCTAGCAACAGAGGAAAGACGCTGCAAGCATCCCCAGCCAGCAAGAGTTTCTGCAGGAGAGCAATGCTACGGGTGCCCTACATCTGGGGAAGCACTGCAGCTTGCCAGACATTTTAAAATCCACACAGTGGCAGAGAAACCGTGACTGACAGGCGAATCCCTCAGCTGTCTATTAGGGGTGATCTCACGACGCAGCCTCTCATGTAATTTAGTTATCAAGCCCGTCAGCCGCAGCGCCGTTCCCAGCCACGCTCAGTTCTGCCACTCGCAGCACTCCTTGTCTGCCTTTTCTGCTTTCAGACGTCACCGCTGGCGACCACAGCCCCGATGCCTCAGTCCCTTATCTGCCCAAATAATGCTCCGGTGGCTGCGGCACAGCTGGGCTGGCTCCAGCCTCAGCAAACACACGGCAGGGACCAACCCCTTCCGGGCTGGGCAGAGGAAAAGGCGAAATTACCAGCCAGGTGATTGATGTGACTGCCCATTTCCATTTCTGTGGGACGCCTGAACTGTGAACGTGGTGGCAAAGGTGGGGGAATTTCATCCCTCTGACAATCGGGGATGGAAGAAGGCACCCGGAGCTTTTTGTGCAGCCCGAGGGTGGCTGGGCAGAGTCTTGCTGGTGTCAGGCTCAGTCCTAACCTGTGCTGGCCACTTTTTAGACTTAAATGCCACAAACCTTTCTATCTTCTCAAGTCCTTGCTAGAGGCTTATGAAGCAGTTGGGGAACAGCCATAATATATTCACCATTTTCCCCCCACTTTGCTGCAGGTGAGCAGCTCTTCTTTGGGCTTTTCCAAAGCCTTCTGAGCAGGTTTCTGACTTCCTTGGGCACAAACAACCTCTGAAGAGGAGGCTCACCATAAAACCTTGCCATTGAAGACAATTTCCTGCTATGGCCAGAACTCCACTAGTCTGTGGCCACTATGTAAACCTCTTGTCCAGCAAGAAATTATCGCCAAATACATCCACTGGCTACTTTTACTGTTCCTTAACTATTTTCTCAGACACACAAGCAGGTAACTAGTGAGGACTCTTGAAACTCTCTAATTTGTCCTTTTTTAGGAGCAGGTACAAAGGTTATTATCTACATTACCTGTAGTAATACCAAAAAAAACCCTTGAAAATAAGAATTTTCATTCCTCTTTCTGTGCTGGTTCTGGGGAAGGACAAGCCTCTCACATTCTGGCGGGAAACACCTACAAAATTCTTGGTCAAGAAATTATCTACTTCAGGAAACAAGACCAAAAGAAGTGTCTTGAAAGTCACAGATTTTGTCCTAAATATCAGCCTTAGCAGCAGGTGTTCTTTTACATAACAAGAAAATGGGAGGTGGAGAAAGGACGAGGAAGGGAGTGTGTGAGCCATGGCACTTGGGACTTTTTTGGCTTGTGCTGTTTGCATATTAACTCCTTGACTCACCCAAGAAGATGGCACACCATCATGAACAATCATATATGTCATTTTTCCTGCAGTGCACGCTTCAGGCTCCCACAAAGATGTTATCTTCACACCTTTTTCTCTCCAGATAGAAAACACATTTGGGCTGCCAGCACATCTTGTGGTCCTTCTTCCCTGGAGTCAGAAGACCCAAGACCTTTTCCTGAAGGGTCCTCTGCCTCAAATACCACCAGTACAGCTTTTCACATCTCTTCTCCAAGAAGCTGAAAGCCTGACCCCAGTCTAATTTCTCCTCAGGTTCTCATTAGGCTCATTACAGCCTTGCGTAGCTTGCTGCAATTTTCTGCTGATGGGCACATGGACACACCCTTCAAGGAAGCAGCAGTTCCCAACTTCCTTCCCTATGAGATACCTCCTCCCTTTGCCATAAGCCTCCTTTTTATAAGGCACCACCAGACCTGCCCCTTGCCCAGGTGTGAGCAGGTAAAGCTGATCACACCCCCTTTCACACTTCCCCAGGACCATCCCACCAGGCCAAGGCCCCTAAAAGGAACAGTTCCTCCAAGTTTCAGTGCTGTGACAAAGACAGATTCATTTACACTCTGCAAAACTACAAAACTAGATTCCAAGCTGTGCTATTTTATAGCATTTTTCTGATGGTTTGCTACAGAATGACATTTTCTCATGAGGGCTTGGGCTGGTGTTTTGCTCTTTATTGTGGTTTGTTTTACTGCTTCTCCTGCCTGGCTGAAAATTACTTAAAACTCTGAAGACCTTTACCCCACCTGGAAAACCAAAATCAAAACCCATTCCATGTCAAAGATGGTGGCTGCATTTAATTTATTGATCAATCAAAGCAGAAACTGATGCATAACAGTTGAGGGAGCAAGGAAGAGCATGTTTGATTGAAGAATTTGTGAGGGAAATGTCATGTGGAAGGGTCCAGCTCCAGCGCTCAGCATTGGCCCTGGTGCCTGACAAACAGATTTCCACCGCTGCGTCTGAAGAGAGAGAGGGAGACCAAAATTAGAGACATGGATCTCATTTTTATAGCCTAAATTTACCCAAATAAGCCAAATGCCCTTGTGCTCTCCAAGTCATAAAGTACTTCACTCAATGTCCCACCTCTTTTCAGATTCCTCAAGTTACACGCTTTCATATGTTGAAGAGATTTGGGACAAACCCCATAATTTTGGACACCTCCTACGGTCACACTTTCAATCACCCTGACAGGGAGGCAGTCAGCAATGCTATGAGCCTGCAAGCAGGGATCTGCTTTTAATTGCAAGGGGAGGAGGAGAAGACTCACTCAGGCTTAAGATCTGCGGCGCCTGGGGGGTGGCAGAGGAGTGAGTGCTGGGAGAGGAGCATGGGGTAGGGGATGGGAGCTAAGGGGAGCTCTGGGGCTTCCACAGCAGCTGCCACAGCTGAGCTCCAGCTGCTCTGGTTTCATGGCCACATGGTGAGCTCTGTACTTACGCAAAAGCGTTGCAGAACAGGCACTTGTTTCCGTAAGTTCTGCCGTCGGAGCCGCAGACGGGGTTGTACTCGGAGGTGCAGATGAGGTTGCTGCCCTTCTGCTGGCTGCAGTCGAAGTTGATGTTTGTGTTTTGCTAATGGAGCAAAAACAGGGTTTAAAGCTTTTGTTCCCTACGTTTTCCTATATAAGTGCTTTATGTTTATTTAATAATTGTGATATGGCAAAGCACAAAAGCACTTTTTGGGAGCAGGGCTCTGTTGTTCCAGCAATTCTGCAGACTCAGAGAGCGTGCTTGCCTGGAACAGCCTGAAGTAGGGAGATGGTGGAGGGAAAGAAAAATCTAATAAATATTACTATAAGTAGTGAAATAACCATGACCAGCTGGTATTTCCAGGCTGGCTGTCACTGGCTGCTCTGGTTCAGCAGACAAGCAGAGGCAAGTGGACAGAAAGGGGGTAGTCACAACCCCAGCACACTAAGTTCTCCCACCCAGGGAATCACTGCTGCTAATAATGCTCCTGCATCCATGATGCAGCATCTCTTGCTCATCCAGTTTCACAGTAAATGAAGGTCTCAGCACCCTCTGCCTGCCATTCCCAGGTCCGAGAGGGGACCAAATATCTCAGCCATGGATTTGGTTCCATACCTGTTAACCCTGGCATAGCTACTTTCCTCAAGTCCTATTTCCAGGCCAAATGCACCAGGACCATGGAGGCATTTCTATTATTTAGTCATGAATTTCTGTTGCAAAATGTAACAGCAGTTAAGAGTGCAGATTTCTGGCTTTACCTGGAAGCACTCTCCATATCTCTGCAGGTCCACATCCAGGCCGCTCCTTTGGAGGGAAAGCAAGCGGAGAATGAATGAGCACAGTGCAGCTGCTTCATGAGCCAAACTACCCCTTTATGCTCCAAATGCCAAAAAGAGCAATACTGATCCAGAAACCCTCCCTGAGCCAGGCCCTTCACTTACGCCACAGCAGTGCAGAAGTGGCACTTGTTCCTGTAGGTGATGCCGTTGGTGCCACAGATGGGGGAGTACTCCGTGGTGCAGGGCACATTGAAACCATTGCCAGGCTTCAGGAAACCAGTACAGTCGACCTGAAACAGTCACAGAGCAGCATTTCAATCTCTGCTCCCCTTTGCATCAGCCCTGTGTAATGGAGTGTGGTGCAAGAGACATTTCCCCCTCTTCCCAGAGCTGCAAGGTGAAAGGGGCTTCCAGCCACAGTGTGGTGGATTTGGGGGAGCACAGATGAAATCCTGCCTGTGGGTACAGCATCAGTATCTGTCCTGAGGTGGGCTTCTTCCCTGTCATCTTGGGGATTTTCCCCCTGAATGCCACCATGAGGGATCCTTGCCTAAAATACCTCACACAGCAGCAACTTCTGCTGTGAGGTGCCAGCGCCTTTCAAAAATGTAATTTACACTCAACTCGCTGCTCCTGCAATTATTCTGAGTGTATTGAAATGGGAGCCATTGTATTATGTGAAATTGCACAGCCAGAGTGTTTCTTTACTCTCTCTCTCTCTAAACTAAAAATAGACATTCTTTGCCACTTCATGGTAGCTCCATATATTGATACTAACTTTACTTTGTGATAAACATTTTGATAGCATCCATTTTTTCTGTTACAAAATTATAGTTTAGTTGAAATCCAAACTTCTTCTGGGAATTTCTTAGCTACAACATGCCTCTGAGTCTAAATGTAAAGAGAATTGTTTTCATAACACTGAACAAAACAGTCTTGAAATCAAAAGTTTCCTTTCTAAACTCTGGTGTCATACAGAAGATATTTTGCCTCCTAAAACTTACTGAATTTAGCAGTTCTAACAAAACGCAAATTAAATTTCCTGCAAAACTGAAGCTCTTAATTTTCACCCCATTTCTGAGAGCTAGCACTTGTGGGTTCAGTACAGAAGGAATCCTAGGCTAGGTCTGGCAGGGGAAGGAACCAATCTCTGACCGTACCCTAACGCATCTTCCGTCGTGTTTCTTGTCAAGAGCACGGTTGCGGCTAGAGGGAGAGAGGGAGAAGGAAAGCAGGGATTAATCTTTTCATGCCATGTAGTCAACTCAATCATTAAGTCTCTCCACCCGTAAACCCCCGTAATTAATCAGATTCTGGAGCTTTGACATGGAAGATCCTGGGCATTAAGGAAGACAGAAACTTAAGAAAAATGCAGTCCATCCCACGATTAGTCACAACCCCAAGGGCTTCTCCCTGCTGCTTGAGCTGGCACTGTGGGTGACTGTAGGGACTTTCTACTCACAGGATATCCTTGCAGAGGGAGCACTCGTTGGCGTAGGTGCGGCCATTGGTGCCACACACGGGGTCGTAGTTGCGGGGGCAGACCATGTTCATGGTTTTTCCAGACATCATGTAGGCGCCGCAGGAGGCCTGGGAAAGGGGATTCATAATGTCACCAGAGAGAAGGGTGTTCTTGCCCTAATCATGTTTTTGCTGAATTGGGAGGCTGCTGTGAGGAATCTCTATGGCTCCTCCATGGTGGAAAAAAAATATTTTAAGTTTCTTACAGCATATGAAAACACCTCTCTGCTAAGACTTAAAGTAATTTTTGGCAAGAATTATGGACAAAAATGATCATTCCTTGGGGAATCAAGATAGGGAAGACATTTAGGCAGATATTCAGGCAGATATTCAATAGTCATATAGATTTTCTGCTGGCACGCTGTGCAGTGCTGATTCGCACTCTACATTATTAATCACTGTCTTTTTAATCATCAGCATGCTAAATTATCTCTCTCTGACAAAGGTGTTTTCTTATGTTGGGAAAAGAGGTGCACTTAGGGGCACTTCTTTCTTATTCATTCTCTCTTTTTTTTTTCCCTCAAGCATTCTTTGGCATATAGCATGAGTATGAATTATTCATCTAGACATAGAAATCAAGACTAAATGACAAAAATCTAATACTCACCCGTCTTTGAGCAACAGCAAGATCTAGAATAAAAACAGAAATTATAAAATGTAAGAACTGTACCATGTCCTTCACTAAAATTCCTTTGAAATCATCAATTTCCCTACAGAATAACCAAATACACCTTCTCATTACCGAGAAGTGATTACCCTCCCAAATGTTTCATCTACTCCAAGTAAATGCAAAGTGATACACCGAGATTAAATAAAAAATCACTTCTTTGTGAAACCAGAAATTTTGACTCACTAAACAAGAAATAGGACCTAAAATTTTATCCTTCTTTAGCACCATAATCCCCACTAAGGCTCAAAAGCTTAAAGCATAGATCCCACATGTTTATCTGCACATGGGTGAAGTTTACTGAAAAGCGAGGCCACGTATTCCTAAACCATCGCATCCCCAAGAGGCTGCGCTCTCCTTCAGGAGGCACAGACACAGGGAAAGGATCAGGAGGTCTAGACCAGCATAGAGTGTAACAAAAATGACAAAAATGACTTACCAGAAAAGCAGCCCAGAAGGACCAGCCCCAGAAGGGCAGCACAGTTGGCCATCTTCATGCTGGCGGTGGTGGTAGCGGCTGTTCCGTGTGGGTCGGTTGCCGGAGAGTCCGTGGATGGTTCTCAGCCTTCTCCCTCCCCAGTATATATATGCATCTCCCCGACCTTGTGAAGTCATCACCAGAAAGTAATTATTTGCTCTGTAAACTAAGAAAATTGTATCGATTACCGAGTTGAGCTCCAAAGAATACTTTTTTGTTAGAGAGATGCCCAGAAGAATTAAACAAAATGTGTGCTACACCCAGCTTGTTAACAAAGGCGCCTTGCTGTACAATGAGTGATTTGTACTTTCCAAACAGGAGCACTGTCTCAATAGTGGATGTTGTGAAATGGCATATGGAAGTTGGGGAAGGGAAAAAAGGGCCCATTTGTTGGAAGTGTTTGACTTGTGCTCACCATATCACATATGCTAGACAGGAACTGGGAGACTTTTATGGTACAGCAGAGTGGGGTGACAGGAGCATGGGACACTCTAAACTTTTACTGACATAATATCTGGGGTCTGGCAAGCATCAGTACACTTTAAAGATGCTGAAGTCTCAGTGAATTTCTCCACACCCTCTCCTGTAATTTCCTGGTACGTTGGATTTCTCACCAACAGAAAGTCATCATGAGAGAAAAGCATTACAAAAAGCCCCAAAAAGTTTATTAGACATTTCTGTGTAGGAGCAAGAGTTACTCATCTGTTGGCAATGAGCATGGGTCTGATTAAGAAATTATGAGAATAAGTAGTCTTAAATCTGTACTGGGATAATGTTTCCTATTAATGGGCAAGAAACTGGTATTCTGTGCAGGTGAAATGGGCTTGTTAATACCAAAGGCATTCCAGGAAAAATTCCAGTAACTAAGAACAGGAGAGCCATTAGGCTTCCCCCTTCTCCCTCAATTATACAGCATTAAATTTAGAGTGTCAGCTGAAAGTCATGTTTTAGGGAAGATAAGTGATAAATAATGTGCTAGGCTCTGCTAAGTGGCTCAGCTCTATCGCAAGTGTATGGAAAAACAAATAAGGGATATTGCATAAAATAATAAATTTTTGATTTAAGGTAGTCACGGAAGGAAGTGACGGATGGAACTTGTTTGTGCTTCAGAAGAGGCTTGATTCATACATGTGGCTTAAAGGTAGCCTGAGTTTTAAATAGAAAATCAGAATTGGTTTTCTTATTATCTTGGGAGATGTTCAACACTTGGCATGAGCAGATAAATCATAAAAATGTAGCTGAAAGTGTAAGGGAACTGTAGTCACAGAATGGAGCTTGTGGGATTTGGCCTGTTTATATCAATGAAATAATTTTCCAGAAAAATAAATGAATAATGCTATTTGGATCTCTTTCACAAATATCACAAGTTGAAGGGTTCCTTTGAAAGTTGTTTCTGTCACATTCTTAGCATCCTGAGTGAGTTGACTTTCAGATTCCTTGAACTGATTGTGAGCATATTTGGAAAGGAAGCCGTAGTCACGGAAGCATTAATATTGATTAATCTCCAGGGGCAGGAATGCCAAAGTCTGGAAACAAAGCTTCCTCACAACTTGCACCAGCCACCAGTGGAGGTGCTGCTTGCCAGCCCTGTGGCTGGGGGGGCTCCAGGAGCAGAGTCTGTCTCCTCTTCAGCCCTGCGACCCAGACTCCCCCATACCCACCTCCAGGTGTGAGATCCCTGTTAGCAGAAACTGTGCTGCTTCTCCTGTTGTGTTTCCTGGCAGGCTGAGGCCAGCAGGAGGGGTTGTGCCTGGCAGGTGTCTCCAGGGAGCGGCCTTGCTCTCATGTTGGGCCAACACCTGCCCTTTCATTACTGAGATCCGCTGGGAGATCCCCTCTGCCCCGCCTGCTGCCCCTGAGGGTCTTGGTGGCCATCCAGGATTGTTCCAAAAGCTGCTCTTCTCCTCCAGCAGCCCCTGCCACTTCCCAGGGCAGCAGGGACAAAAGGAGAAATGAGTAAAGAGCCTTGCTACAGGGTCTGGGAGAAGGGATGGGAGACAAAGGGCAGTATCCAGGGCAGGGCATGACAGCTGCTGGGACAGGTGTGACAGGGGATTGCACAAGGAGCCCCATTAATAGGAAACAGAGGGAATGGGACAGCAGGAAGCACAGGAAAGTAGATGGACTGAAAACAGGCATTAGGAGCAGTGAAAAACAACAGTGCTCACAACACTGAACCTTGGGAAATGCCATATACCTGTTGTAAATGGGAAGGGCAAAGTGAACCTACCTGCCCAAACCCCTCTGGGATGTGTGTGATGGTGCCAGAATCTTCTCAGTGACAAGGACAAAGGAGCAGTGGCTGTAAACTAAAACACAACAAGTTACACCTCAACATAAGGAGAAACTTCCTTCCATTGAGTGTTGCAGAGCTCTGGAACAGCTGCCTATCCTGTGACTCTGAGGTTCAGAAATATCATGATGGAGGGCTCAGTAAAGTGATTCTGGGATTATTTTAATGTTTCTACAGATACAAGATCCATATAAAAGCTTAAATAAAACTCAAATAAAATCCTTCCTTCTATTTCAGGCTCCCAGAGGGCAAACATTCAGGGAAGTTATGGCCACATGAATGGGATAAATGTTGGCCATCATGTGGTGGGTCCCCTTGTTTTAAGGTAAATTTCCAGTAACTCTGGAAATTCTATCCCGTTTCTAATCCAGCATTTCTTCCTATAGCAGTGATAATTTTCTGGGAAGCTTTTCCTCTGGTCTTGAGACTTCCTACCCCAAGTAAATCCATAGCCTACCAGAACCTAGAAAAATTCTTCACTGATGCTCCCTGCTTTGGTTTAAAACTTGTTATTGGCTTCATCTGGCTACAAAGAGCAACAACGGGGTTGGTTGGGATTTTTTTTATTGCTTTGAATAAGAGGGTGGATGTGTGCACTCCAGACACGTTGTCATGCCAGCAGCGGTATCTCTGTCCTTGCTGCGGTCTGCGGCTGTCACGGGGAATTCAGAACGAAGGGGTTCCGTGCTCAGCCGTGCCGGAGCAGGGACGGAGGCAAACCGCGTTTCCCTGCGGTTCCCGGGGATGGGGAACAGCTGCAGGAGCTCCCGGCCAAGCTGCTGTTCCCAGACCTCTGCACACGGGGGCAGAGCTGGATCTTCTATGAGAACATAAATTCAATTTACAGCCGGCAAAGCCCCTGCTCTAAGCCGCGCTCGCTTATTATTTCTCCTTGTAGTTCAGCTATCTGATTGCTGCCTGAATATCTCCCGTCTTTTAAGCGTAGATGGTATCACAAACAAGGGTGTCTGGAATAATCTGACTGTCTGGAAGCTGCACGCTAACAGCATAAGGCTGAGGATCCCAATCCCTCAGTGAATCTCAGCTCTGCCTCGCTGCAATAGCTCTGACACAGCCAGCATCCAAATGCACCTGCAATTAATTCACTTTTCAAATATAATTTTATTTTTCTTCACATCAAGAGGGAATGAAGTAACAAACCAATTCTCCTGAATGAAGCCATAGAGAGAAACTGTATTAAGAGAAAGGTCTAGACTGGCCTGAGGTATATTTTGGCCAGCAACAAATAGAACAATGCACAAAAATAGAAGGAACAATATAAAATAAAGCAGAACAAAATAAGTACATGCAATGTGTTAATCAGGTTGTAGGGTAATTGAATGGCATTTCCTGAATCCAAAACATCAGATAATGACATAAAGTGCTGAGGTACTGCTCAAAGAATTGTACCATAAAATACCTTGGCAGGCAGACAATGTTTCCTGCCTTGAATTTCCTGGAGGGAGAGTTAGATTAGTAATGGTGAGAGGATTTGTGCTGTTGTGGCAGGATTTTATTGAGAAGCAATAAAAAAAATTATTTCCAACTAGGTGCTCATAAAGAAGAGTTCTCTCCCTCTCCATCCTGAGGAGTATCCAGGATGAGCTGCTGGGGCGGGAGGCTGGGGGTTCCTCTGGGGTCCTGCTCTGCTCTTGGTCACTCCTGAGCAATCCTGCTCACTCTGCATCACAGAGGATTTATCATTTCTACTCACAGTTTCCCTTTAATTGCCTGCTGGATTTTCCTGTTTAGCAGACATGCCCCTGCCAGAGGCCCTCTGAGCATCACGGGGATCTCCAGCACGATCCGGAGCTCTGTTTATCTCCAAGGCATCGTGGCTCCTGAGGGCCATCCTCATCCTCCCTGCTGCTGCCCAAGACAAAAAAAAATAACTGCTGGAGGTGCTGCTCTCTTACCCTGACTCCCAGGCTCAGCAGAGGGGGAGAAGAAGGGGACTGAATGTGTCCCACACCCCCAGCACTACCTCCCAGTGCCTCAATTTATCCTGGTCCCCAGAAATCACATCTGACACTGAAAAGCCTTCCCGCACACAGACCTCCCTCTCACAGGAGGGACATTCCAGCCCCAGGAAGGGACTTGGCACTAAATGGTTGCAGAGAGTCGTGTCTTTTGGAAATAAATTGTCTCCTTTTAGAGAGCTGCTCTCTGCAGTCTCTGGGAAGTGACACATTGTCACTTAAGATCATTAACTATTTGACTGTGAGACTGCTGCCTCTACAGCACGCGGCACTGGCAGCGCCTCGCTGTTAATGAATAATAAATTAACACCATGACTCTGAGCCCTTCCTTTCATCAGCCGAGATTTCCAGAGGCCGGAGAATCTCAAAGGATCCTCTACAAGCGACAGTCAACGTAATTACCTTCAACCAGCAGCTTAGTGATGGGTGAGGTGCCCAGACAGGCTGTGGCAGTGATTGCCAGCATCCCCTGGACACCGGCTCTGTTAGCACTGGCTGCCCACTGGTTTTCTGTAATGTCCCTCAGCAATGAACCAACGTGGGCAGACAGGGATCTGCCTGCCCAGAGAAAACACCCTGTGACATTGCCTCGGGGAGCAAAGCAGATTGCAAAGAGCCTTCCCACACCTGGAGGTGGGTTTTCAGTCCTGCTTGCGAGGTGGGGGCAGCTTGGAATGTGACCTTCTTCACATGTTCTCTTGTAGGTGTAAGAAATTGGGGATAACCCTGGAAACTGAAGCAGGGATGAGCAGCTCACTGTGCCAGCAAGACCCCTTCTGTGTGGCAGAAGAGTGTCAGGAAACCCCAATTACCACAATCTTGGGACTGTCTCTAATTACGTTCATGTTTAGGTTTGCCTGGGACCTCTTTGTGCTGCCAGGCTACAAAGAGTAAGGCTGGGTGAGGCTGCAGGTATTGGACAGCAGCAGCTGGGGAGGGAGGCAGCTCCTCTCACCAGGCAGAGTGTCTGTCTGACATCCCCTCAGAGCAATAAATGCACAGGAGCACCAGGATGCATCTCCAGCCCTGGTTTCTGTTTGGAATGCTGGATGAAGGTGGATGCCCACAGAAGCTGCCCCTTGCCTTTGTGTTTGGGGTTGATATTCTGTAGATCAGAACACCGTTCTCCCTCTCCCTGCCATTTGCCCATTAATTCCCACACCCCAGGATTGTTGCAGTGGTGCAATCATTCAACATGTTAGGTAAACCAGAATGAGACTAAAGAAAGACATAAATGCTGGGTATTTTTTTTTTTTATTAGCAGAGGTTTCAGGATTGATAAGAGGTTTTCAAGGGTCAAGTCAAGGGTTTAGGAAATCATCTGCCATGGGGAACATTGCCGGGGGGGAGGGATGCTCTTTCTCAGGTGAATCCTGTGAAGAGCTTAGCATGCATCAAGAGCTCTCAAGCCAAGATTTCCACGGCTTCTCCTGCAGAGAAAGAAATTGGTACCTCAGAGACAGAACATCTGAGCTTTTACTGTTGGTCTGTCCCTCTACACCACAGAGGGACTTCTGAACTCTATTCCACATATTTCCTTTTATTACTGCCATATAAAGACAAGAAAAATTCTTAATTTAAAAGACCAAATAGTCTGTAGGAAACAGACTTTGCTTGCTGAGAGAAAGCTCTTTTGCAAATTGCTTGAGAGGAAAATGGAGAACGCTATGTTCTCTCTTTACATCTGAAAGAAAGGAGTTCCCAGCAAACTCTCCCAATAAAAAATAATTACCCTTGCTGATGAGAGAACAAACAAACAAAATAAAAGAACTTCACTTCTCCAACCAGTCTCCAAGACTGTTTAGCCAGTTTAAGCTAAGTAAATTCACCACTTAGTAGATGAAGAGATTTATTCCATACGTACAGGAATGCATTGCAGAACATGCATTTGTTGGAGTACGTGACACCATCAGACCCGCAGTGGGGCATATACTCCATGGTACAAAAATTCCTGGGAGTCCTCTGGTCCCTGCAGTAGATGGATGCAGCCTGTATTCACACAAGAAAAAAAAATTAAAAAGAGCTCTCAACCAAACCTGGGTGAGAAAGGTGACATTAGGAAGCTCCACACATTCCTTAAGCTGCCCCCTTACTGCCCAGGAGCAGATGTTGAGGAAAAGCCCAGGGACAGGGCAGGATGCAATGGAAAGTTGCCTCCAGCCATGCAGAGCCTGTGTAACCACTGTAAATGATGCTGCAGTAACTTTGACAACAACTTGGACATGAACTGAATACTGCTGTACTTGTTGAAACGATCACCAGATGAAAATGGCAATTTCACCTGATAGTATCTGTGGCAAATATTGCTCAGGCAGCTGGGTGTCTCAGGATTTTGAAAGGCTCCATCATGATGTGATTAGCAAAGATTTATACAGAAACTGCTTTAAGGAAAGAAGGGATGGAGAATAGAAAAATCTGTCCCTTACCTGCATCACAGTTTTAGTTCCCTCAGTAGCTGGAACTAAAAAAAAAAACCAAAAAAAAAGAGGAAAAAAATGAAATCATTACAAATGCAATTCATGGATTTTGTTAAAATCTGAGAATGCATGCCCTGAATACATATCTCCCAAGTCCCTGTGTGTTAGCAAATTATTCTTAGACAAAAGGAATTTCAGGCAAAGTGTTGTGCCATACTGTATGCTGATTCTGTACTATTTTTTTAATGAAGTTTACAGTCAAAATAGAAAAAGATGTGTAAAACAAAAGAAGAGAAAGGCATTCTCCATGGTTCAAAGGATGGAGCAGGACATGAACTCAAAGTGAAGAGAGTTATTGAGATAAACAGCGACATAAAGCTGACAAGTACAGAGAGGCAGCATCTTACATGCATTGCCAATATTATTCTTAAATAAGAGGAGTATTTAGTGAGAAGTGCATTTATAAAGCTTCTACAGCAGTTTGGACTCTCAAACTGCACCTCAGTTCAGGATGACTACAAGAAATGTTCGCTTTCATTCAGTAAAATTATTTGTGTTCCTGCAACATTTCAGAGGTTAAATACTGGTTGTCTGAGTCTCTGGGTTGCACCACGTACATGTCACTTCTTTCATTATGCATAAACTAGCACTGAGAGTAGAGCTGTTCCCACAGTTGTTCTTACCCACTCAGTTCTGTTGCTAAAATATTACCCCATAAGTGATAGTCTCTGATGTCAAGTCTTTTCAACACTATCTTTCTAGGAGTAAATAAGTCCTTGCAGAATGGAGCTCTTTCCAGTCTGAGGATGTTTTTTGAAGGCAGCCAGCGCTTACTCCAAGGCAGAGCAGGAGGCAGTGGAGCCACTCACCTGAGATGCAGAAAAGAGCCAGAGACAGCAGCAGGAACAACCCCGTGGCCTTCATGGTGGCTGGATGAGCTGTGAGCAGCAGAGCTTGGCTTTTGCTCAGGAAGCACAACCTGGATTCTGTCCTCAGGTGGCAGCCACACTTATATGTATGCCTGCACCACTGGGGAGGGGGGGTGTGTTTGTGCATGTTCATATTTGCCTTATCCACCCTTATCCTGGAGCAACATTTCCAGCCTTTTGTCTAAGTGGCAATCTCAACAGAGGTAAGCCGTGCTGTAAGCCAAGAATGATGTTTCTTCATCAACAGGAGTCACAAGAAGTTTAGATGTGTGAGCTACACCCTCTGCGTCGTTATTTTAAGTGAAATATGTGACAGTTTCCTTTTGAAGGACCACAGAAAATTCCTGCAGGCAAAAGAGCGACTCTACAAACTGCTCTCAGATTTTCTCTGCATTCACCTATCAGTGCCTATTTTTGTGCAGTGCTTTTTCACAAGAAAAAAATTGAATGAAATGCTTCTGTAGCAGAAAGGCTCTCATTTTATTTCTGTGCTTCACCCAAGTAAAACATCACTAAGTTATAGTGAAAGCAGGAAAAGAGTGAATTGGGAAGGCAAGCAAGAGTGCATCCCAGACACTGAAAGGAGTCCTAGGAAATGACAAAGGATGGAGAAACTTTTATGGGATTATGCAAAAAAAAAAAAAAAATTACAATTGTTATTTCCCCTAAAAGCCATTAGCTTTGCAATAATAGACTTTTAGTATAATGATGACAGAATGATTTGAGACCCTAGCGTGGATCCTAGGAAAGTTGAACCCCATCTGGAAATCACTGTTTCATCCATCTGCCCATCTCTACATAAATCCTTTGTTTCACTACAAGAGCATTGTTTTTTGGGACAACCTCCACCAAGAAGAACAAGCTGCCCTCTCCCTTTGATTCCCAGAAGAAATGCATGTGGGAGATATTACATTTTAGAAGGGATAAGCCCAATTTATTTATGCCTCTCTCGTGTGGATAAAAAAAAAAAAAAAAAAAAAAAAAAAAAAAAAAAAAAAAAAAACAAAAAAAAAAACCCAAAAAAAAAAAAAAAAAAAAAAAAAAAAAAAAAAAAACCCACAAAAAAACCCACCAATTCAATAGTCAAACAGAAGACAAAAGCAAAATAAATTTCGTGCACAATACGCCAATGACAGGTCACACTCTCAAGAAACAGAAGGATGCTTTGTCCTTGGATTTTGAAACACTGCTGAAATACTCCTTGGGCTGGCAAAGAGCACTGTGTAATTGAAGAGTGAGAGAAGACAAGTAGGCAGGAGTAGGCACCACACCTAGGAAGGCATTTATCTTAAAACACTTGAAGGGTGTTAGAGGATGACTCCAAGATGAGAAAAATCTGGTAATAAGTCAGTTGGAGGACTTAGACAAATAGACTGGGACAATGCACGTGTCTGAAAAATATGGGCTTTGCCAACAGAGTGCCCTTGAGAGAGCAGAACTTCAGGTGAGGACAGAGCCAGGGCTCAGCTTGGGCAGTGACACCAAGGTGAGCCCAGCTTATGCTGATGCTTGCACAGGGAAAATGCACCAGGAGAGGTTATCATGTGCCTCCACTTCAGCCCTTTACAGTGTCAAACATCTGAAGGGTCTGAGCATATTGCAGGGACACTGTCATTTATGTGCAAAGACACACAGCTCTGGGGTTTGAGCATCTGCATTTCATTGTCTGCCTTTTATGAGAGGGAGGGGAGCAAGACGTTGTTCTTATTCTATCCCAGAGCTCTGAGCACGTAACCTATTCTGCTTGGTATCATCATTCAACAAATCAAGAAAATGTTTTGTGAGACCACACATGAAAGAAGACAGGGAAATGTTGCTGATTTAGTTTATTGAGAAAGAAAATCAGGAGTGAGCTGAGTTCCCCAGAAGATGAGATGAACTGAGGTGAAATTTAGCTGGAGTTTGCCAGTGGGGATCCTGTGGTGAATTCTCTCGGCACTGATACTCAGCATTTTCCAAAATGGCTTAAAGTGATAGTCCCATTGCTGTCCCTGGAAGCAAGGAGAGGAAAGAATGAGTTAAACACAGAGTCCTGCCTGCTATAATCTTTTTCATGGCTCCTAGAGATGGTGTCAGATGGGATCCTGCCCCAGAGCCAAGGAACTTGCAGACTCATAATCCCATTTGCTATTTGATTATTAAGACATGAGTGAAACAATTTAACCCGTTCTTAAGGCTGAAAATATCTGTGGGGAAAACTATAGCGGAATTTCAAATGGAAAGGAATTTCATTTCCTTTGCAACATGCAAGAAAAATTCCATTAAGGTTAAATGGCCTTTGAACCACTCACACTAACAAAGCAGCCGTAGCTTTTTTTATGCTCTAATGAAAAAAATAAATGAATGCTTGACACGGTGGCTGGCATTCCCTCTTGCCTCAAATCCCTAATCGACAGTATCCAGCAAACAAAAAAGCAGTAACTGTGCAAACTTGTGCCCACAGGAGGCAGCTGATAACACAAATGTCACTCATATTTGTACATACACGACTGCGTTGCAGAAGGTGCACTTATTGTTGTATGTTGCATTGTCAGAGCCACAGACAGGCATGTAGTCAGCTGAGCAGACAGGTTTGGGGTAGTCACTGCAGTCAACCTGCAAAAAATAAATAAAAATAAGACAGTCTGATGTGAAGGAGTCAGTAGCACAAGGGTTTGAACCCTGAGCTAGAGCTGCAGTGCTAATGATACCAATCTTACCAAAAGTAATTAACTTCCTTGCACATCTGATATAAGCTGAGGTGTCGGTTTCTCCTATGCCAGGAGAATTTAATAATATAAAAAGAGATCATAATTTCCTGTTTGAAGAGATGTATATCATAACCTGGTCACGGCATTTCCAAGCAGCAGCAGTTCACTCGGTGAAGGTGCCGTGCTCTGTGTTCCCAAGCTGGCCAGGAAATTAAATGGAAAAACACTGGTATCTGGAGAAATGGAGTGCTGATCTTCTATAAAGGTCCATTATCCCTCCTGGAGACTGCAAGATCAGCACATAGCTGGATACTGCAAGAGTGGGATTCTCTTTCCTGGAGCAATGGGTGCTACACTTGCTGAGGAGCATTGTAGGGCTAAAAAAGTGGGTGCAGGAAGAGGCTGAGGAATTTCACAGAGGAGAAATCTATCAAGGCTTACTGACTGCACAGAAATCACACTTGTCTGAGGTCCTCCACCTGAAATCAGCTGGAGTCTGGAAAGGTAGAAGTCACTCTACTTTCTGTACTCTCTGTCCTGGACAATGCTCACAGCCCCTGCCAACAGCAGCCTCTGCACCGAGTTGCCATGGGCTAGATGGACCATTGGTCTGACCCCAAAAGCCATTCTCTGTTCTTATTCACAGTTCTGCCCTGGTGGATTATTTCTACTACCCTTTTACTCATCTCTTCCTGAGCAGTCACCGGCTCCTTTCCTGGCACTCACACAAATAACATTTATTACGTGTAGAGAAAGCAAAATCTCTCCCGTTCTGCAGCATGGCATCTATTTCACTTCTGCAGGACACTGCTGGCCTGGGGCTGCTTCAGACACTGGCAGTGCTTCCCCTGACAGCAGCAGGACCAAAACCCAGCCCCTGATCACCCAATTCACTTACTGAGACAATTTCCTTCTTACATTCACCGTCAGTCTTCTTGCCAACACTGGTTCCAGCCTCTCTGGGAAGGGGAAGAGACCTGCATTAGGGAGCTCTGTTCTGCTGAACCCCATCACCCAGGAATGCTGAGCAGCCTCAGGCACAATATATGGGATACAGGAGACATCCAGCTGGTGCCATTGCCTGCCAGAGAGCTGGTTTATAGCAAAATGTGATGGACAAGGGTCAAGGTGGATGAGGAGACAGGCTGCGTGACAATGTCAATGCCCCCTGGGCTGGCTGTTGTCCTCTGCAAAGCAGCATCTGTCACACAGACCCTTTTAACTTAGTTAAGAGAAGCATCCTGTCCTGTGTGAGCTCCCCACCCAGCCCTTCTACTCCTCTGTCTAGACCAAAGGCACGGCTTTCCTTCTAATCACAGAGGAAAACAAGGTTTAGTCAGGAGGAAAAGAGGAGGGTAAAAGTCCAAGAACTTCACAGGAAAGGCCTTGGTAGAAGTCCTGCTATCCAAAAGAGCAGTTCCAGGAGCAGCAACCCCTCAGTACTCACAGGTTCCGGGCACAGAGCTGGCACTCGTTGTCGTAGGTGACCCAGTTGGTCCCACACACAGGGATGAGGTCTTTGTTGCAGAGCAGCACCACTTTGCCCTCCTCACTGGTTGTGTTGGGGTACCTGCTGCAATCCACCTGGTGAGGGAACAGACAAAGCCCTGGTGAAGGCCTTGCTCACAGCACACAGGTACATCTGGTGATTTTGTCTGCCTGGCCACGCAGGACAGCACCACAGCAGGAGAAAAGCTTTTCTGTGAGCTACCATGATAACAGTTCAGTTGGAGGTAACCAGTGCAAGATTCTGAACAGCTCATCTGTACTCTTGTTTAAGGTTTGAATTATTTCAATGAGCAGCTTTGGCCACTGAGAAGCAAGACACACCCCTGGTTTTGCCCTTGGTTTAACTTACAGGGGCAGCTTCCTTGCATTCTCCTTCGTGGTCTTTGCTGACATTGGTTCCATATTCTCTGCAGAGGGAAAGAGGAATGTTAGGAAGTTGAGCAAATATGTCTTGCTACATCCTAGGTGCTAGAATTAATACAAAGGAAAACTGACTCTTTCTCAGTCAGTCTTTTTTATATCTATATTTGAAAAGGTCGTGCTACCCTCCCTAACCAGCTGAGTAGCTGGCAGGGATGTAAAAACCTGGGAAGCTTTAAGACCATTTTGGGCAGCTCCAAGCAGAGCATGTCCATCCTTTTACTGTGATGAGATGTGCTCTCAGAGCCATCACCTGGCTGCTCCTTGAGATTGAGAAGGAAAAACCTGAATAAATTACACAAACAAAAGAAAGACACGGTGTCTAAAGCTCTGCCTGAGCGCTGTGCCGTGATACCCAAGCTCATTTGGAAGGACTTGACACAGGTGACATGTGACAGGGCACTGATTGCTGAGCAGTGGTGCTGCCAGGAGCTGTGAGCCGTGCTGCCTGAGGTCCCCATGCTGTCCCCACGCTGTACATACACGTTGTAGGCGCAGAGCAGGCACTCGTTGCCGTAGGTGACGCCGTCGGAGCCGCAGAGGGGGCTGACGGCCTCGCTGCAGACCAGCACCTCTCTGCCCTCCTCGTTGGTGGTGTTGGGATATGTGCTGCAGTCCACCTGCCACAGGAATCACAGCAAGGGGGTGAGGAGACCTGTGGCATTCACAGCTCTCACGGTGTGTGGGACACTGACCTGGTACAAACAGTTCTCATTGTCACAAACCTCTGCTGTGGGGCCATCAGGCAGCTGGTGAATCCAGCCTGCAGAGATGTCCCCACAGAGCAGGAGAGGAGGGAAGAGCTAAAACCATGCAGCCCCTTGGATGGGATTAACCAGAAGTGGTCTCTCATGCTCACTTGACATGATTTTAAAAAGGCTCTCCACTGGTCCCTAGTTCTTCTATTCTTGTGGCCCCTCCACTGCACTTCTGTTTTTACTTTTTCATTCTTAATATACTGATCATGCTTTTTTTCAGAGGAGTGAGACTAATGACCTGTGAGGAAGCTGGACCAGCTCAGAGTATTTTAGTCTTTCAGTAGGTTGCCCTCAGGTAGGCTCTGATACCAGTCTATTGCTTCAGTTGAGAACCAGCTATATATTTCCAGCTTAAAGTTTAGACCAGTCTAAAGCTGCTAAAAAATTATTGTAGTATTACAAAAACTTTGTATTATTACTACTAAACCATTATTAGTATACAGCATAGATGTACAGCAAGGGCAGTATAATTTAATGTTTTACACTGTAAAATCTGATTACAATGACCCAAGTGTCACACAGGTGAAAAACAGCTGAGCATCTAGAGGTTGGAAGTTTATCCCATTCCTTTGGTTAAGTCTTTACCAGGCCACATACTTGAGAAAAGTGACAGAAAGAAATCTTCCACTTACCTCAATCCCAAAGGCAGTATCTGGAAAAGAGAGGCAGAAAGTATGAATCCAAGCCAATATGATAAGACCTCAATTAAAGCTGGAAATATGGATATAAAATTCCTGCATGCGAACCCAGCTGAATGATTTCCAGTGATTGGTTTTTTTAACTAAATAAACTCTGTATGATTGTTTTTTGAACTAAATAAACTATGTATGATTTTTTTTCTCTATGTTGATAAGTATAATAGCATTGCTTATTGCTGGCTGTGATGAAACACTTTTTTGAATAGCTTTGTTCTTTTTTCTGTTCTAAGATATGTAGACTTATTAATTGAAAACAGAAGAGCTTTTCCTTCCTTATCTTTTTACATATCCGTTTTGACCCTAAAGCGCTGCTGTTACATATCTGAAAATACACCTGAATCAACACAGACAAATGCAAATAGTCACCTACAGGATAAGCAAATACATACAGCATCTGTTGTCAGAAATATGCATTTGAAAGGAGGCGAGTGTGAAAAAAATGTCTTTGGCTTTGTAATTTCATCAGTTGTGAATATGCAGTAAGAACATCAGAGCCTGGCTTGTTTTCATCTCATAATGTTGTTCCATTAGCAGAAAGAGCATTGCAGGAAATTTGCCAGGGTCTTGCAAAGAACTTGCTTGTGCCATTACAATATTTTCCTTACTAGTTACTGAAGGTCTGACCCCCTTCTTATGGCCTTATTTCAAGTATTCATCCATTTGCTGTAATTGTACAAGCCTAAGCAGTGTAATGGTGTGAGAACATCAGTGTACAAAGTGTAACAGCATGAGTTGCCAGCACACAACTCCACTTGCTGTTACTTATATTTATGACAAACAACCAGCTGCAGCAGGGAGCCATTGAGGACTGCCCTGAAATACACTCCTGCAACCTGCACCGAGGCAGCAGAGCCCTCTGAAGGAGATTTTCTCTCCTTGAATCCTCTGTCTTATCCTTTTAGAGACAGCCAGGACTCAGACAGCTGGAGAGGCACTCACCTGGGACGCAGCAAAGCGCGAAGGAGAAGAGCACCAAAAGCCCTGCCGTGGTCATGGTGGAGGTGTTGGAGTCTGCAGGCTGCCTGCTCCCAAATCTGCTCACAAGATGGTCCCTGCAGGGCTGGCTGCAAATATATACAAATGCAATGTCCAAACTGTTCAACTGTAACATAAAACAACCTGCAGAATCTGTCACCAGCACAATGAGGCCGGTAATATTTATGGAGGTCTTGACTTTTCAGGTAATGGTCTGAGTCTGCTAGGCAATTGATTTTGGCTGGACACCTGGTTAATAGATCAAGGCAAGTTTCACAAGTTCTGAGTGGTCAAAAGCAAACAAACAGACTTTTAGACAAAAGAAACCTCTTTGGGATTCTAGTGGAAATGTAAGGAGCACAAAATATTGAGGGGAGTAAAGAGCAGGGCCCTAATTTGTCTCTTGCAGAGCAACATCTCCCATCAGGGTGCAGCTTAGGCAGGATGCAGTACCACCCTGTCTGCAGACCAGGCTGTCTCTGCTTGCCTCTCTAGTTTTGGGTGGGTTTTTCTCCCCAAATTCCCACACAATCACCTCTACATAGAAACACAGGTCAGGTGTGGCTTTGCCATCAGCAGCACCAGCTCAGCTTTGTCAGGCAAGTCTGGCAGGACTGTGTCTAACCTGTGAATCCAAAGGTATTTAACACCAGTTTGAATAAAGCCAAGGCTTCTTGACAGTTTCACTGCCTGAGTATAGAAGAGCTCAGTAGCAGACTTGAAAGCAGGTTAAAAATCTGTCAAATGCCACTAAAAATGTCACCTGAACCTTAGCAACAGGGAGCACTTATTTACAGACCCAGTCCCAGTTAAACACACGGATTCAGAGTGTTCAGCCAAGCCATCTGAAGAACAAAAGACACTGAAGGTTTGGGAACCTATTTACATTGCACCAGCTATGCCTGAAAGTACAGTAGGTCCTTTCCTCTTGCAGATATTTTAGAAAATGATACTTAAAATATAGAATCTGTCCCCATTTCCCTGTCTGTCTCACACTGCCAGCCTTTGTGTCATCTCCAAATTGCTCCTGCCTAGGAGCAGGTCTGCACCTTTGCTGTTTTAATAGCTGTAATTTTGCAGGAGTGAGTTCTGCCTGCAGCCTGTTCCTCATCCCTTTCACAGGTTCAAAATAGCAAGGATACTTGGGGGTTTTTGGGGGGGTCTGGGAGCTAAGCATTGTGTTTAGGGTAGACTCCAGAATCATGAGAGTAGATTAATAGGTACTTTGCAGGTGCTGCCTTTAATGAACAAGGCACTGCCCATTGGACAAACAAAATTCATCTGAAATCATATTGAAATTCATCCCAAGCAAATGTGTTGTTGTCTGATCCACCACAGTAGTCTAAAGGGTCTGTTTTGTTCCTTAAATGGTGCATGGAATCACCTCTCCTGGCATGCCCAGAAGGCCACAGTGTGGCTGTGTGGATATGCAGCTCACATTTTTACCTCCAATAGATGAGATTCTTCACAGGGAGAAGCACTGAAATAATTATGCTGCTGTGATTGTTTCTATAAATTACAGGGAGCACACATGAATATTTCAGACAGATTTGGCACATCTTCAGGATATATTGCCCTGATGTGTCTTGTGAACAGCATCTCTGGAAGCCAAACACTTTTCCCTGAGCATGTGCAGGAGTTACTGAAGCTGCTCCCTACATGTCACAGTTGCTGCTTTTACCTGTGCAGGCTCTGCAGATTTGGAGGATTAAATATGGGTTAAATATGGACTTTTCCACTGCCTCCTCCAGCCAAGACCTCTTCAAACTATCTTTACCAGCCTTTGCAGCCCCAACCTTTTGACAGCTTTTGACAGGTTTCCCATTGCCTGGTGCCTGCATGCTGCTCCCTGCCCTGGACAGTGCTGTCCTTTGGGCAAGACCAACCTCTCCTGATGAGTGGAGAGCACCTTCCTGCCAAAGCCTGCTACATGTTACACCAGAGAAAAATTTTCCACTTCAACTGTTGGGTTCAGCCCTAGGTCTGGCACTGGCCCCAGGCAACTCAGGTTTTCTCTGACCACCACAATGCCTGTCTGATGTCCAGCAGATCCTTTCCTTCTCTCTCTCACCTACAGACACTTTGGAGACACTCAAGCCTGCAACAATTAAATGGTGACTGGGGAACACCTGAGCCACCCAGGTACCCCCTTGGCAAGCCACAGAAGTGACACCCAGAAATTCCCAGGTTTCAGACACTTGAACAGCCTGCAGCCATTCATCATCCACAACCTCCCCACCCAGGGTTATAGCTCCAGATTATCCTGCTTCTGATAACAGCATGGAAAAATCCCACAGCTGGCTAAACTCACACTGTAGGACAGGTCCCTTAGTCCTTAGCTACTTCTGGAAGAGCAGCTAGAAAGAGGATTTGGTCTGCAATCCTACCACTGATCTGCTGTAATCCACTTCATTATGGTCTTCTTATCCTTAAAGTCAGATGCAGCATATGGCTAATGACCATTTGGCTAAAGGAAAATCCTCTGTGTGCAGCAGCCAGAACAAGGGCAGAGATCCTACAAGAGAGCTGGAGATGGACTTTGGACAAGAGCATGGAGTGATAGAACAAGGGGGAATGAAAAGGCTTTAAGCAGAAGGAGGGTAGATTTAGATTAAATATTAGGGAGAAATTCTTTAGTGAGAGTCCTGGCACAGGGTGCCCAGAGAAGCTGTGGCTGCCCCATCCCTGGAAGTGTCCAAGGCCAGTCTGGACAGGGATTGGAGCAACCTGGGATAGTGGAAGATGTCCCTGCCTATGGCAGAGGGGTTGGACCAAAATGATCTTTAAGGTCTCTTCCAACCCAAAATTCTATGATTCTGTAATCTGGGGGTAAGCAAAGGCAGTGCCACACCTCAGGGTGCTGCCTGCTATGGTCCAGAGCACCATAAGGTCTGTGTGCTGACACCAGGGCAGGATTTGGCCATTATACAGCATCCTCTCAGACTTACTCATGTAATTTCTTGTTTTACATTTCCCATTACAGGTTGGTTTTGGTTTTTTTTTCAGTGTTGATTTCATATTCTCTGAAAGAATCCAAACTGAGGTTGGAGAATTTTCTTAGGGTACATGCAACTTCTCAGCATAAATAACACATTGATAAATGAACGGCAAATCATTTAATACACTTTTTTAAACACTCCTGGGGTTTGTCACATTATTTAATTAACAAATAACTGCTGTAAGTTTAATTAACAAATAACTGCTGTAACTCGGAAATACCGATTAGTTGTAACTCTTTCATGAAAATGCCTCTAATCACTCCAAAATGCCTGCTAAATGCAATTTAGGCTGCAGTTTTCATCTCTGGCCTTTCTTTTGGCCACAGTGTGGCCAATAATTATTTGCACTGAGCCACATACCTGGAGAATCCAATACAGCACAAATGGAAGCTCTGCCTCTTCCCCGGTGCTTGAAGGCCTCATTTGAACTGAGCAATAAAGTAAACAAAGTGACTGATATGATTAAAACATCTTGCTATTAAAACATATCCATGTGTTTATGAACTTATTAAATAGAACTTGATCCAGGTAATGCCAGTGCATGTTTTCCTGAGCTAATAAGACCATGTGCAGAACTTTGTACCCTGCAGCTGAAGGCTAACGTGGTTTCACATTACTTATGCAATGAATTAAATGTGTTTGGCCCCACTACAAGGGCAGATGTTGACACAGAGGAACGAGTCCAGCAGAGGCAGGCAGGCTGCCCAGGCACAGGGGCACAGGGCATTCCAGGAAAGCTGAAGGAGCTGGGCTTCTTCATCCTGGAGAATAGATGGCTACTGGGATCACGTTGCTGTCTGCAGCTCCCTGATGGGGTTAGAGAGAAGGCAGAGCCAGTCTTCCCTAAGCTGTATGGCAAAAGGATTAAATTCTGAATGAATGTGAGGAGTTATTCCTTGCCATGAGGATGATCAAGCACAGAAAGCTGAGAGGCCTTGCAAGTCCTTCCTCAGTGCTATTGAAAACCCAGCTGGAAAAGAAAGGCCTTGGGCACCCTGACCCGGCTTTGACTTTGGCCTTGCTTTGATCAGGGTTTGAGCCAGAGACCTCTGGAGAGCTCTTGCAACTTGAGTTATTTTATTTATATTGTACTTATATGATTCTCTCTCTTATAGATACTAGTTATTAATAAAAAACCCATACTATTTCTCTATGACCCAGGAGAGTCTTCTCAGAATTTTCCTACTGTCTCTACTAAAGGGTCACAGGTAAACTCTACAAAGAACTCCCAGAGTGTTTTAACAAAGGGTGAACAGTAACATGTACAACAGAAAGATGGATTGTAATCATTTTTAAAACAAAACAACACCAGATTTTAGGATGTTATTTTAAACCATTCAAATTTCAGGACATTATTTGCTCTCAATGATTTCAAAGTCTCTCCACTTCTGCAGGAGCCCAGCACTTGGCCACCACAATCCTTCTTCAGAAGAACATCAGCATTTGAATTTCCATAAAAGTTATATGCACAGAGAAAATCAGGTGCCAAAATACCATCCACTTCCCTGCTGTGTTGCAGCCTGGACCAGATGTGGGTCTCAGCAGCAGCAGCAGCTCTGAAGACACATCTCCATCCCTCACCTCCCCAGGTAGTGCTGTGCTCCAGCTCTGAGAAGTTTCTGGATGATAAGGACCTCAGGTCAGGGCACCATTGCAGAAGGCATGAGTTACTCATGGGAAAGCAGGAAAATGCTACAATGAGCATCAGAAAAAGGAGGCAGGAACCAACACGATTTGGCTGGACACTGACCCAGGTTATTGCTCTTTGAAGTGAACATACTGCAGGGAAGGTGGGCTGGAGGTAACACAGAGGCATTAACCTGCAGCTGATCAGAGGAACAGCAGACCTTTGGTTTAATCAGTTTCCCTAACACTTCAGTGATCTCAGCTCTGCATCACTGAGCACTCGTCTCATCTTTGCCACAGCCCAAGTAGGAACAACGAGGAGGTGGCTGCAGGGAAGTGGCAGGATTGACCTGGGATTGACACCATTCATGGGCACCTGGCAAAGTCTATCAGGCAACTTCACTGCTAGGGCTGGGAAAGTCTCCTTCAGGAGAGAATCTTCCAAAGGTAGAAACAAAAATTAAATTCAATAGATTCTTATCTGCAATGAGGCATTATTTATAGCTCAATGCACAGTTAAAATAGAATGAATAAGCATGTTCAGCTATGAAAGCAAATTGCTTTGAGGTTATATAAACCAGGGGAATAGTTGAACACATTTTCAAACTACCAGTCATGCAGCAGCACTCACATCACCAGAATAGCACACAGCAGGGGGACTGTGGCTGTGTCCCTCAGATTCCAGGCAGCTCTGTGACCCACAAGGAGTGTCACTGCTGAGAGGGGCTGAGAGCCAGAAGTGAGATATTTTACCTGACTGGCAGGCAGGGCTGGGGAAAGGGATCTAGTGTGTTTGGGATGAGCACTTGCTGCACATTGAGCAGCAGAGATGAAAGTGAAGGCCTCAAGGAAGATGGTTTGATCCCTGGACAGCTGCATTGCAGGGTTTGTTTGCAGAGGGATAAGCACCCCGGATGTGACTGCAGCACAAAATCCGTGGCCAGGCTGGCTGGGGAGCCAGGTTATTGTCTCACATGAAACACAGGGATCATCTCTTCACAGTGAGCTGCCAAGTCTCATTAATTTATCATGGGGCCATGCCTTCAGTGCTCACTCCCCTCAGTTCTGTTTTGTAAGATTGACAGATATGTCTATAGATCACAAAGTGTTCTTGACAAAAGGGTAATTAACCTTCAATGTTTACATCTCCTTCCTCTTGGTAAGTAACGTACAACTGGGGGATTAGGGCAGGTCTGGCTATAAATTAGTTACAGTTTCCTTTCATACTCTTGATCAGAGTCCAGGACTGACTTTTCTAAGCTCTACATGGAGCAGTGGGTAACCAAGGGAAAATTTCCCTGGGTAAACGGCCAAAGCCTTGGACTCAGGGCTTTTGGACCAGCACCAGGTCTGCAATCATCCATAAGTCTGTAACTCTACAGCCTTTTGAGTCCAGATCTGGGATTTGCTTCCTGCCAGCTCAGAACAGGGTGAGCTGAGGCTCTGTCCAACTTGGGGGAACCAGGGGTGAAGAAGTTTATACAGTGACATGTAGCAGAGGAAATGTTGTAAAGGAGTTAAGTTAGATAAACATTTCAAAGGTATGTGTCCCTGCACAAATCCCATATGGGAGGAAACAACCAGGAGTGCCACTGTTACCTGCTGGCATCACTCTGCCCCAAGAAAAAACAGTGGATCACATCCCCATGCAAACCTTTTTTCCCATGTGAAACCACAAGACGAGGTGATGCAGAACAGAAGCAAGCATAGCACCAAAAAAAACCACATTCTCCCAGGTCTCACCTTATCAACCAGCAAACCAGCAAAAATGCATGAGGGACAATGTTTGGAAAAGAGGAGTGAAGGTGCTTGCTTTCCTGTATGGGAATAAAATCAGGAACCCCTGGGATATGGGATGAATGAGAGTTTGGTTTTAAAGAATGATCTTGTAAATAAAGCAGCAACAAGAGAGAGGTGCAATTGGCTAAGAATGAAAATTCACTGTTCTTCCTGGTGGGAACAGCAGGGAGGAGAGGGTGAGGGGCAGGATATATCATGGTGCTATAGCTTGAACACTTGGCTGGGAGAGGCTGAACTGGATGGCAAGAATTTCTATAGCTGAAGGACTATTAGCATCATAACCACTGAGCATATCTTCATTATTAACATCAAAAAAAAGGGCAACAATTTCATTTATTCTGCAGAGCTGAGCTTTAATGAGACCACTGGCTGATTGTTTGTATCTGGACATGGGTGAAGCACAGTTGGTGCTGACAGAAAGGAACAGTATGCCAAATTATGGGACTTTACCATTTTACAGTAAAACTCGGGTAGACAGCAGGAATTCTCCCCTCTCTGAACTACTGCAGTAGCAAAGTGACCCAGGTATTTACTCAGTAAGTTATACATGCATAACAACTGCTATATTATCCGTGATCATAGGGCCGCTACATCCCCTGGTTTGGGAACTGCCCCATTTGCAATATGACAAAACATTTTTATCTCAGGAGAACTGAATGCACTGATCTCTGCAAAGGTTTTGTGTGCCTCCTTTTCTGGCCTTGAATTGGGTTTTTCTGCACTTTCCTGCTGCTGTCAGTGGAGGTTGTTTGTGAATGCTTCCACAGCAAAGAAATATTTTTCCTACTTGTCTCATATTTTGCATCATTTTGCCATCCTTCCCTTCCTACATTGGAATGCAGCCTGTGGAGAACAGCAATATTAGAAATCTTGTGTTAAATCTCTGCCAAATAAAATGTCAACAGAAGGTATATGCATCACTTACGTCCAATCCTGCGCTGCCTGCTCAGCATCCGGCTGACACTGTTTGGGATGCTGCCACAGAGAGCAATGGGAGTTCAGGCTGCTTCTTCATTTGCCTTCCTTCTTAGTCACTGGCATGACTGCTGCTCCCAAGGCCCTGAGTGCCCCACGTTCTCTGAGGAAGGGAAAGTCTGCCATTAGAGACTCAGTATGACCATTTTCCCAAAGGGACAGGGGTGCTGGGAATGTACATAACACTCCCAAATGATGCAAGTGAAGGAGAGTTCATCTGAGTTAACCACCAACAATGAAGTGGTTTTACTGTCTCTGACTATTATAAACCTATCAGTCAACAAACCTCTGCCATCTGAATGTGCTGCATCATTTGAATTTCCACTCTGGGTACTTTCTTCAGCTATTTTCTTTTCTCTGCTAAATCTTTGTGATTTACCCCCGAGCACAAACAGCAAGTGGAGATGGAGAAAAGGAGGATAAATTGGAAAAGCACAGGGAGAGGCCAGGGGCTAGGGAACTGTCACTCAGAAAGCATGTTCTTTCCATTGGAATGACACTTTATAGGCACAGATCCCACATTCACTGGTGTAAGTGGAACCATCTGTGCCACAGATCTGCTCCAGCTCTTGGTCAGGGGGCCCTGACTGGCCATCCTCAGCAATGGCCCTGGGGCACGGGCTGCAGCCCAGCTTTAAAGGGAACAGTGAGAAAGAGCTCAAAGCAATACATCCAAATATTCCTCATCCTTCAGGGGGCTTGAACAAAATTAATGTTTTACTTCTACGCATGAGAAATAGGCAGGAAGCAGAACGCTGTATGAACACTCATTCTTTGCAGTTTCATGTTATGTTTAAAATCATGGGGCCTCACCTCAGCTGGTGAAAATCTGGAAACCCCTCCTGGGCTGTGTGGATGTCTGCCAGCTGGAGACAGGCTCCTTCCACTGCAGCTCTGCTTTTTGCCTCTCTACTCGTTGATCCGCGGAGAGCACGCAACCAGAGCCCAGGGCATGGCAAAGAATCAAATAAAACTGTATCAAACATTAAATTACAATGAGAGAAGGAATGTGTCTGAGTGTGAACATATTGATGGATGAAATGGGTGCATACCAGGGTTATATATTTCTTAAAACACAGAGGTCCAAGGAAATTTTTTAAGTTCCCAAACTATTTTCTTTGCCAACCGTCATTTAAATAGGATGGTGCAATTGATACAATGGGTTTGAATAATTATTTCTAGATTTCTCTTTTTTTCTTTTTTTTTTTTTTTGAGGAACATATGGTTATAAAAATGCTTTAAAAATAATTTAAATATTCTTCTGAAATGAATATTTAAAAATCAGTGGGATGAGCCTTGTCACTCTCCAGCATCCCTCAAGAGAGTGACAGAGTGTCTGAGCCCATCCACATGCCTCACTAACAAATGCAGCAT
The DNA here is from genome assembly GCA_013389925.1 of Aegithalos caudatus. Lineage (NCBI taxonomy): Eukaryota > Metazoa > Chordata > Aves > Passeriformes > Aegithalidae > Aegithalos > Aegithalos caudatus. The sequence continues at coordinate 1,900,122 of WEIU01009166.1, forward strand.
ATGAAAAAATAGCTAAACCACGGCAAATTATCAGCAGACATAATTTTGAAAGGCACAGATTTTTAGATAAGGGGTTTGAATGAAGTTTAGGTACAGCCACATTCAAGAAAAAGTCGTGAGGGTTTTTTTCAAGTTGCAGATGTGTGAGTGCTGATAAAAGGTGAAAAAAAATTCCCAGCTCAATATGAAAAGACTAAGTATTGTTTTCTACATTCCACTTATCAATCAAAATTTAAATGATTTGCCTCATTCTTCCCCCTCTTTGTGTTGCAAGAAAAATGACTGTAGACTCAGAAAACATTGATAATGCTACAAAGATAAGTCAGACAAACAAAGAAAGAGAGAGGACATTTATATTTTTAAAGCACTGCCTCTCTGATATGTTCTGGTACATTTACAGGTCGCAAATCCTGAGGCTGGGTCATCATCAGTGTGAAACACGTCAGAGTTGCTCCAGCCTTGGCAGCTCCATCCCTGCTCCCCAGAGCCCAGAGCTGTGGCTGCCAGGCAGCCTGGAGTGGCACCAGCTGCATTTCAGCACCACATCTGAGATCCTCATGCTGCAGCCACAGCAGGCACTGCAAAGACATTTTTTTCCTTTGCTCCATCCTTGACTGAGGATGTAAGGCTGCTTCTGTTCATGGCAGAGCTCACCAAAGCAGGACTAAGTCTGTGCTTGCATCTGATCCTTTCAATCCCTCTTTCCAGGTGAAAAACCAAGTTTTTCAAAGCATGACTGTGGAATGGTTTTTAAGACAAACCTGACTATTTTGAAGCTGCTCAGGCAGCTCAAGGTGAGTTAAGAAGCCCCAGGGCTCTGCAGCATCCTGCACCTGAGCAGGGATGGAGCAGCAGGGTGAGCAGTACTAAAGCATCTGTCACCCACAGAGAGATGGCTGCTGTTTGCAGTTTGGCAAGCACTGAGCTCCTGAGGTGCTTGGGGACTTCTCGACTGGGGAGGATGGACCAGATGCCATCCAGTGGTCCCTTCCAACTTGAACTATTCTGTCATCTCTTTCTGTTTCCCACCACAGTAACATCCATCCATCCATCCATCTGTGCCCAAGCAGGTACCCAGCTCAATACACTGTGCCTTGATACCACTTTTCAAGTCTCTTAGTGGCACTTGAAGCCCGGTATTTTTCTACCTCTCTCCTAAGCCACAAAAGTTCAGTGTTTCTTCTTGAAAGTGTTTGTCTTTGCCTGATCATTGCATCCTCATCATAGAATTGTTTAGGGTGATTTTAAGATCATCAAGTCCAAACATTACCACTGCCAAGGCCACCACTAAACCATGTCCTGAAGCACCACATCTATACATCTTTTAAATCCCTCTAGGGTCAGTGACTCGACCACTTCCCTGAGCAACCTCTTCCAGTGCTTGACAACCCTTTCCATGAATAATTTTTTCCTAACATCTGATCTAAAGCTCCCCTGATGCAACTTGAGGCCATTTCCAATACAAAGCAGAAAGAAATCACCCAAGTAACACACAGTAAGTAAACGTGGAACAGCTGAAAAACATCTCCAAGGCACAGAAAACCATGCTGTCCCTGAGAAGGCTGCCCTATTTTTATAGTTATATTGCTTCATAAAACACCCCCTGGGCCTGGGGGATATTTAAACTCCAATGTCAGGCTTTTCCCATTTCCTGGCCCAGTTTTAGTGATTTATTCCATTATGTACTTTGACATGAAACCTACTGCTGAGTCCTGCATGGAAACCTCTGTCCTCTAACCCCTCTGGCTGCTTCCTTGGATGGCTCTGACTTAATCTCAACTTTGTGCCTCCTTGAATCCTTGTTTGCCTTTGGTGTCACCAGACAATGAGCTCCACAGAGGAGGCTTTGTCTGTGCCAAAATAATGCCATTGAGTTGGCTCTTGACAGCTTTACTGCAAAGGTTTGCAAAAGCCAGTGGTCAGAGCACAGTCCAAGTGAAAGGCTGCCAAAGTCCACAAGAAAAAAAAGTTATTCAGGTCTTATCCCTGAGGATAACCAAGTAACACTTAAACAAGAGTAAAACAGCATGTTCTGCAGAAACACCTGAGCAGAAAATGGCAAAAAGGTTATATAGACCAAAAGAACATTTACTTCAGGACACAGACCCAAGAAAAGTACAATAAGCCATTGTTAGTCACAAATCATCCTGAAAATGGACACTAATGGCACAGAGGTACTATGGCCTCATTCCCTGGTACAATACCCCCAATACCTCCAAGTCAGGAACATTTGCCTTCAGCCTATTCTTCTAGCTTGACAATTCAAAGAGTGACTTTCCAAACTGATCCAGATAATTGTGTTACTCTCTGGTGAACTACAATGGGACATTGAAGCAGGGAGGCATTAGCTGTAGCCCAGAAGAATCCCTGAAATATTAGACTTGCAATAGCTTTGGTGACCTCGTGCGGAGGCAGTGGCAGTGGCACAGCCAACAGATGCAGGGCAGCACCAAGGTCCCCCTGCCTCCCTGCCATCCATGCAGGCCACCAAAGTGACAATAAATTTATCACCAGGTCCTGAGCAACCTGGCCTCAAAAAAGTAGGCAAAATGACTATCAGGCAGAATTATTTTTTCCTATGGTTTGTTATATATCTGGGTAAAACTGGTCACAAGCGAACCTCTGCATCTTTTTCCTTCCTGAATGATTTTGGAAAGCAGCTCTGTGATGCACCAAGGCTGTTCCTCACCTCAGGAGTGACCACTGCCCACCAGTCCTGGAGATATTCTGTTTCATTAATAAATTAAGATACTTCATGAGTGGAGACTTCTGCTGTCTGTGACCCTGAATGGAGCTTGAGATTCTCCTCCTGTAAATTACACCCTTAACTGCACTTGACTTTGTGGACAAATTCAGTGGAGACAGGCTGGGATCCTCTTTCCTGGCAGCAGCTGCTGTCCCTGTCATGGGACAGGCTCCACAGGCAGTGGAAATGAGGACAGGGCACCTCTTGCCCAGGCAGCCACTTTCCCTTTCTATCCCAAGCAAATCTCTCCTTGTGAGCAAATCACCACTACATCCTTGGCATTTCCCCATGGAGGAGCTGGACCATGCTCTGGAGGTAAATGTCTCCTTGCACTGACTCTAAAGAGGGACTCTGTGGTCAGGTCACACGGAGATATCAGGGTTTGATAAGATTAACACTGACAAGACTGAGGAGTAAGGAAAGGACTGAGACCTCCAAGGGGAGCCCAGGCCCTTATCAGAGCAGACATGGCCAGAAAATTTTATCCACATTTAGTTGGTAGTGGAGAACATCAATAGAAAAATAGACATCCACCACTCCAAGTACCATGACAAGGAAGAGATAGGGTAAAAGGGAAGAGATGTGGCACTGAGACAGAGGAACATTGCCAAGTTTATTGAACAAGTGTTTCAGGAGCTCAGGAAACAAGGCAGACTGAAAGGATGTTACTAGGGAAGGTCAGCCCATGGGAAGTCACGTGGAAGAGAGTTTGTCTTCCTGGGCTAAAGTCCAGCACAGACTTAGCATTCAGCCAAGCTCATGATGTTGAGAGTTGTCCTGCTTTCCCTGGTGAGAAAAGGAGAGAGGAGAATGAGACATGGCTGACACCCCTTTCCCCATTTCACTGGCCCAAACATTGGCTTAGGGTCAACTGGAGATAAAGAACAGTCTCAAAAACCCAAATACCCCCTCTCATTATCCTCATTTAAGGAAAGATGAATGGTTTCATTAATTTGGTACAATCCAGTTGGTTTGGTGAATTAATTTCCACAAGCCCTTGTGAGCTTGTGGAACAGATTGAGTGCTGCTGAAAATCAATAAAATACTTTTAAAGCAAATAAACAGGAGGCCAAGTACAGATCACAGAATTGGGCCCTTCTCATTTTCCCTTACAATGCAAAAAAACCTAGAAATGTCCAGTATATGCCACAAGCAGCTAGACAAAAAGGCATGATGAGACAGCCTTGCATTCACAGCAGGTTCAGGAATTGATCATGAAAGGAAAGATTTCCCTCCTATACGTACAGGTAGGCATTGCAGAAAGCACATCTGTTGCTGTAGGTTTTGCCATCAGAACCACAGTGGGGCATATATTCCATGGTGCAGATAGGAGAGACTTCTTTGAAGTCCTTGCAAAGGGCCTGAACACAGAAGGTAGAAATTGAGTGCCTCTGCCTGAGAGCAAACTGTGACACCCCCAGCATTAGGAATGACACCCCACAAGAAATGAAATTGGCTGTAACATCATCATAACCAACTCCAAGTGTCCTCCTGATAGCAGATGTGAGCTTGTACTGTTTTCTCACTGCCACATCTTTTCCTGCTTCATTACAGAGCAGTGGGATGGATGTTGGCTGTTTTATGAGCAGTGTGAAATTCCCAAGGGATCTCCTCAGCTGTACACACCACCACCTCCTGATTTGTAGCCCAGAGCAGAAGACAGTCCCCCATGAGTGTAACAGACACTGAACTTCACTCTTTATTCCCATCCTTTCCCACTCACTCTTGTCATATCCTCCTCACAGGGTCCGTTCTTTCTCTTGCCAAGGTTGGTCCGGTGCTCCCTGGAGGAAGGAGAGATTGTTATTAACCATGACCTTCCCTGTTACAGCCAGAGAGCAAGGACAAACCTCACTGCCACCCAGTCACAGAGATTTCCAGATCACCCAGCTCAGCACCAACAAAAACGTGCCCTTACAGAGCAGACACTGTCCCCAGCCGTGCACCCCCTCTGCGGGGTTGAACGCCCGTGTCAGACACCAAGCAAGGCAAGCAGGAAAACGGGGGCAGGCAGACAGAATCCCTTCAGCACAGGGTGCCAGAGAGAGCCCTTGCAGATTACTGGGCTCCCACAGAGCCAAACTGTGAGTGCCCCGGTGAGGAAGAGGAGCACTTACATGTTGTGGGAACACAGGGTGCACTCGCTGGCGTAGGTGACGCCGTCGGTGCCGCACACGGGGTCGTAGATCATGGTGCAGGCCATCAGCTCCCTGCCATCCTTCAGCGTGGTCCTGCGGTACTGGCTGCAGTTCAGCTGGGGAAAACAAGGACAGCAAAGGCTCTGCCATGGGCTCTGCTCCATGCAAGGGAGCCCCAACACATCCCCCCTGCTTACATCTGCCTAAGCCAGACCCTAAAAGGATCTACCAGATGACAAATTGTGGTTATATATTAACTCGTTCTTCATGGAAAACTAGCAATTTCCTTTCACAGCCTTCCCTGGAGAAGCCTGAATCAAGGCTGGAAGGTAGACATTACTCATTGAGCTCTGCATTTATCACCATGCCCCCATACCTTACTGAACCCACCAGGATATTACAAAAGGCAGCTCAGAAATAATCTGTAAATCAAAATGGCACGATTTATGCGCTTCCTGCAAGGGGGCTGGCTGTGACCAAGGTGTTTTTCATGGCCCACAAGAATGGAGGGGAGATGTGCTGACAGGTCTTTTGTTGCAATGGGACAGTTCCGAGTGTTGAGAGGTGCCAGCAGGACTGACAGCAGTGGAAGCTGATTTACGTCAGCTGAGGAGCTGGGCTTGTGTTTTAGCACTCCCAGTTTCTCCAGTGTGAACTCTTCTTTCCTGATTTATGTATCTCACCCAGCCCGAGCACAGAGCGTACTCGGGAAACAAAGGAATGACATTTCATAGTTTGTTTGTATAGAAATGAAATATCTGACTCGGGATGTTGATCCTTTCAAACACATGCTAATGAGGTGGCTTTGTTCTTCTATTCCCCAGTGAGAGTAAATGGTTTAGAACTGGCCAAATATAGTTAATCTGGTATTTTTATGCCATTAAGGTTGGTAAATATTAGATTACATTGCATCTACCAAAAAAAAAAAAAAAAAAAAAAAAAAAAAAAAAAAAAAAAAAAAACCAAAAAAAAAACCAACAAAAAAACCCCAGGGGTGGGTTTGAATCCCATGATACCTTAGGTATCAGCATTCAAAACACAGACAATTTTCTAATCCTTGCAAAAAATCCTTTTGTAAGACACAAGAACTGAGAAAGCATTGGGTTCCCTGGGCCTCTGCATCCCCTGCACATATTGCCAAAAAATTCTGCTAAGTTCCTGCAGCAGCTATGACAGAGTGCTGTGGGAAAAGGATTCTCTGTGTCAAGCTTTAAATCATTTATCATCTACCTGTCTCATAACTCAATCCTTGCCCGTCCTCTCCTCTTTCTTTCCCTGACTGTGCAGGAAGTGCAGTGTTCCTGCTGATGGAAGGGTGATATTCACCCACAGGAGGAAGGGCAGCACAAGTGTGACCCCCGTGGAGGCTACACCACCCAAACCACCCAGCATTTGCTCAGGTTGTGCAGTTGGCACCTGCTCAAACTCATCTTTTCCTTCAGGTGTCCCTTACCTGGGGAGCTTCTTCTATGCACTTTCCATCGTGCTTCTTGGCAACCTGGGTTCCATATTCCCTGGAAGAGAAAGCAGGGTTAAAAACGCTCAAGAGATGACTCTGTGGGATCTGTGGGGGTGACCTGCAGGGCTCACATGTTATGGGCACACAGGGCACAGTCATTGCTGTAGGTGACACCGTCTGTGCCGCAGATCTCGCGCAGGATGAAGGGACAGGCTCCAACAGCCTCCCCGGATTTGGCTCCGCTCAGGTACATGGTGCAGTCAACCTGGGCAGATAAAACAGCAATGCTGGGTCAGGGTCCCTTCTGCAGTCTGCCCACTCTGATCCTCTGGATTTTAGAGGTCTTGGTCAGGGGAAAATCAGAGGGTTCCTGAAGTTTAGACTTGCATTAGAAATTAATTATATAGTTGTTGTTCAGTATTTTCTGCTAGCAGAGGGAACAGCTGGTAAAAGACTTTATTTTCCTAGAGTAGAACATACACAGGTTTTAAATCCAGCATTCATTAAATAAATCAGAAAGATTGGAAAAGACCTCTAAAATCATTGAGCCCAGCCACTAACCCAGAACCCCCATGTTCACCCCCAAACCATATCCCCAGGTGCCACACCCACCTGCCCTTTGAACAGCTCCAAGGAATAATGATTCCACCAATTCTCTGGTCAGCCCATTCCAATTACTGACAAGACTTTCACTGAAGATTAATGCCCTGATTTCTAAACTGAACACCCCCTAACTCAGCCTGAGGAATCTGTTTTAAAGTGTTAGACATTGAGTGCAGCTTGACATAGTTTACTATGTCCAATATTCTGTTTCAGCATTTCCAAGAGCACCAAGAACTGTTTCCCCAAGCCCCTGCAAAAATATTTACAATATATAGAATCTAATGGTTTAAATATTTGAGGATCAATAGAGAAACACCTATTGGAAATCAGTCTACATTAGCTAAGCATCACTGACACTTCACTGTCATTTTGCACAGTCTCCCCAATGCAGCGTCTCTTTTTATCCATATTTCCCATGTGGTCCAAGAACAAATTAGAGCAAAGACCACATTTTAGCAACGTGCCTTTTCTACAGAAAATATATTGCAGTCCCTCAGGATGCATGAAATTATTTTTGGTGCTTCAGAGCTGCTCTGCATAAGCAGAATAAATGTGTTGAGATATTATCAGCACATATTGTTACTGTGCAGGATAATAAAGCTATTTCTGTACACATACCTGAGAGCAGATTTGTCCTGGCTGACCAGAGTACAAGGATTTTTTTAACCTGCCTGTCTAGTGCAATGGAAATCCTAGCACTGAATAAATACTCAGACATCTAACACAGCCTTCTGCCTCCTCTCCTACTGTGCTAAAATGGGCTGCATGGTTCTTGGGCTGCCTCTGATGATTTCTGTGCAGAGATTGGCAGTACTGGGACATTTTGTTTCTGAAGTCCTGGCCTGTCCCCATCCTGTCTTTCCCTCCTGTATAGCACATTGGCAGCTGTGAGCAGCATCAGCAGGAGCCCTGTGCACCACCCTCCACCCCTCCCTGGGTGCACTGAGCCCAGCCAGGCTCTTCCTGGAGACCACAGAGGGAGTAGATGGTGCTTATTTTACAGCTAAAAGAACACTTACAGGAGTGCTTTCCTCCTTGCATCTTCCATCGTGGCTTTTCTTAACATCAGTCCCGTGTTGTCTGAAAGGGAGAGGTCAGGATCAGCTCGCTCACCAGCTCAGCCCTGGGACACCCAGGTGCCACAGAAAGCAAACCAAACCCATAACCAATATATATGATAAAGGAGGCACCTGATTGCCTGATGAACCAGCTTCTCCCCATCATTAGAAAGTGTAATTCTAGGTGGTAACAGACCAGTCAGCTCTCCTCATTGTGTGCTATATAACAGATCCATTCACTCTTTCTTCTGCCCAAATACCACAGTCCCATCCACTCCTTCCCCTGTCCAAATAGCACAGCCCACACAGAGTGCTCAGGTTGAGAGCTGGCTCTCCCACACTCCCCCCAAGGAACAAAAAGAGCATCAGGGAACAAAATCCAGGTGACCAGAAGAAAAGCCATCTAGAGCACTAACCCTGGCTTGCCCCTCCAAAAAGAGTCCTGTGTACAACACTTACACGTTGTGGGCACAGATGCTGCAGTCGTTGTCGTATGTGAACCCATCTGTGCCACACACTGGGTGCAGGATCCTGGGGCACCGGACCAGGTCTTTGCCACCCTTCACCTTTCTGGCCGGGAATTTACTGCAGTCAAGCTACAAAAAAGCAGCAGCATCAAACCTGAGGAAGACCTTGTTATCCAAGTAAAAAAAGAATTCCTTCATAACCTCCTGCCATGTCTCTAATGCTGGGATGCTGAGACAACAGCAGTGCTAGGGGTCAGTTCTTATTAAACCAGGCTGAGTCAGCTCTGCCCAAAGCCTCTCACACACAGGGGGAAATGCACAGCACTACACAGTGTGTGAGGTGCCAAATCTCTGGCTTAAGCACCTTGGTCAGTCCCAATTACAAGATATGTTAGAAAAAAAATTTAAAACATGTCCCCTTTTTAACAGTGCAGTGAAAGAACTTGGACTTTGCATTTGAAGGGCATCATCAAAGGAAGATCAAAGCCCAAACTGAATGACTTCCACGTTTGTGTGTTACCACGTCCTACGCAGCAGCTGATACATTCCAATCAAAACTCCAGGTGTGCTCCACATTTCAGAAACTGTCCCCACCCCAAAGGCTGCTGTAGGTGTGAATTCATCATGAGAACTCTGTGCATAGCTCTCATCCAGCCCACTTGCCAGAGCTGTTGGGCAAGGAGGGCCCAGAGAACACCTGCCTCAGGACAGGTGAGGTTTGTAGGCATCCTTGACACAAGGAGCTGACAAAGACTTAATACACAGGTGGAGAAAGCCAGGCTGAGGCCAGCTCACTTTCAGAGTAGATGTCACCTCAGGGAACCCTTCAGTTGATCCAGCTAAGAGGAATAAGTCTTATACTGTACACCTACCTCAGCAGTCTTCTCTCTGCATTTTCCACTGTGCCTTTTGCCAACATGGGTCCTTTTCTCCCTGGAAGAAGGAAACAATAAAATAAATGCTTAACCTCTTGGTTAAAGTCATGCGCAAAATGAAGCAAACCATGGGTTCAGACTCTTTAAAAAGTGTTCAGCATTGCTACTTACTACCAAGCTCATCCCATCTTCTCATAACACGTAATTTAAAGCAATATTCTGAATTGTTTCTTCCTCGGCCGAGCCCACAGACTCATCCAAGGAGATGCCTCATGACCCTTCATGAGCATGCAGAAGGCACCAGAAAAAACTCAAGGCAAATCCAAAACCCTCCCATTTCTAAGAGACTTGAAGCAATAGGCAGGGGCAGAAATGCAGCAGGAGAGCTCTCGAGACTGCCCAGTACAGCTGGCACTGAGGAGGAGCAGCCTGGGCACGGCACTCACACGTTGTGGGCGCAGATCGCGCACTCGTTGTCGTACGTGGTGCCGTCTGTGCCACAGACTGGATTCAGGTCCCTCGGGCAGGACACCAAGGTTTTCCCATCCTTGGTGGTTTGTGATCGGTACCTGGTGCAATCAACCTGGCAAAATAAAGACAAATTGCTCTGGAGGAGCCCTTGCTATGCACAAAAAGTTGATTTAAAATCCTTTTGTTCTGTATCTCAGCCTCAAACGTTTCCATAACGAGACAAAGACCTGTTACGCTGAAGTTAAATTCCAATCAGAAATTATATTTCTGAATATTATTCCCAGTTCTCCAGGAGTCAAGAAAAAGGACTATCTTGGAGAAGAGATCCTTCATGCACAAGAACATGTACAAAATCTTCAGCTTCATCTCATTAAAAAAAAAAAATCTTGAATTTGGTAAGCAACATTTTTCAACAGCTGTAAATCTGAATAATACTGTTTTGGTTTGTGTTGGTTTTCTCCACACTTTTCCAGCTCTATGATTACTTCTTATTTCAGATTCCCTCTAGTTCAGTACAGGATTTGAAAGGATAGGAAAGAATGGTTACCTATCTGTTGGAGAATGGACTCCCTACATTCCAGAATTTTAGCACTGAAATACAGAAGCTTCTCCTTCTGAGGCATCAGACTGTTAGCCTCAGACAAAGATACAATAAACTGTGCTCTATAAATATTTATGGTTAGTGCTCTTATGAGTCTCACTACATCTGTGAATACAACCAGCATGGGAGTTTTGAATCCCTGCTGCTGAGGGTGGAAACACTTGCGGTCTCCAGAGAGAAAACTGCCAACCTGCACAGCATGTTGGCAAGAGAAATCTTCTGCCCCTCTACCTTCTCCTGGGGACACAAGTCAGCTCCTCATCCCATATCCATCTCCTTCCTCTTTCCTCAGTTTAATGTGCTAAGCATGGGGTATCCTCCTCTCCGGAGCAAATGCCAAACCCACCCCCACCATGTAGAAAAGCAAATAATGGATTAAGACCCTTGTACACTTTGTCCTATGGACCCCTTGCAGCTTCCTAGCAAAATCTGTGAGGTCTTCCAGATTTTATTAGCAGCCCTAAGGGGTGGATTTTTGACTTCTCTTGCACTTACAGCAACAGATTCCTTGCAGGGGCCTTCATGAATTTTGGTAACGTTGGTGTCATGTTCTCTGAAGGGAAGAAAAATTTGTTTAGGGAGCATTGACAATAACTTTCCCCATGAGACTGCAGGCACTGGGACAACAAAGCAGGGTCCCACCCTCCCCATGAGACATTACAATTTTCTTAATGTGCCCTACAGATGGCAACTACTAATGTACAGTATTCCCATCTCCCGTGGGAATTAAGTGTTAGAAGAAATTAGATGTTACAAGCAACACTGATCTGCTTCTGTCTCTGCTCTGGTTCATTTTGTGATTCCTTTCATGAGCAGAGACAAAAAAATGGGGTAAAAAACCTCAAGTTGGCTGAAGGATCATGAGAAGCCAGCAGCAAGGAGACCTACAGAGACACCTGTCTTAAAACTACAGAAGTGCTTCTGAGAGCCTCGAGTTGCTGATTATCCAGAAGGACATTCCATGCACAGGACTTACGCATTGTAGGCACAGATCCCACAGTCATTGTCATAAGTGAAGCTGTCTGAGCCACAGACTGGTTTCATTATCCTTGGGCACGCCACCAAGACATGATCATCTACTACAGCTCTACGGTAATTACTGCAATCAACCTGTAAAAATAGCAGGAATAGAGAAAAAAAACCACTTTTTTGATATAAAGATATAACACTTACATAATTTTCTCACTCTCCCTCGGCCTTTGGGGGCAAATCCAGAATCAAACCAATTTCACTATCAGAAGTGAGAACCAGAACTTCTGTGGGAATTCTCTCCCAATGGGGAAAAAAATAAAAGGGGGGGCGGGGGGTGCATATTGAGAAGGACTGTGATTTGGAGTTTGTGAGGTCCTTCATAGGATCCTACTGGAGGTATCCAGGTGGTGAGATCCAACCTTCAGCCAGTGTTTTATTTTTATTTTATTCCCAATTAGACAGGTTTAAAGTAGAAAATAACAGAGAGATGGTAACTTATAAAAAGCCTCTGAGCTTTGGTTATCACCAGATTTTATTTTGGGCTGTGCAGACCAGCTGTGCACATTCTGTCCCACTTCTGCATGGTGTTTGAGTTGTCCCCATTACAGACTTTGTCTTACCACGATAGGTTTTGGGTCGCATTCTCCATCGTGTTCCTTCTCCACACTGGCGCCATGTTCCCTGGAAGAAAGCAGACCTGGCTCAGGGATCCAGGAACAGCATCACCTCAAGGCTGGTGGTGTTGTCACCCAGCTGCAAAGGCACATGCTCCTCATCCCTGGGGAACAAATCTGCCACCCCTGCCTGGAACCCCCTTCCCCGAGGCCTCTGTGGGGTTCCCAGCAGGACTCACGCGTTGTAGAGGCAGATCCCACAGTCGTTGCTGTACGTGTTGCCATCGGTGCCACACACTGGTTTCAAGTCCCTTGGGCAAGCTACCCAGGACTTCCCATCCTTGGTGATGCCACCGGAGTACTGGCTGCAATCAAGCTGTGGAAGCAGCCCAGAATCAGCCCAGATTTTGGTTACCTCATGGAATGAAACCCCTCAGCATCCTCCCACCCCCGCCACACCTGCAGCTGCTACTGGGAGGCAAATCAGAGGCCTCTAAAATCAGTTATTGGGAATCTGCTCAGGCAGCCAGGAGGAGGGAACCTTCCACACAGAAGTTTCTGATTATGCACTCCTGCTGGGGCACAGGGAGGCAGGATGGCTGTGGGTGAGACAGTGCCTAATGAAGGCAGGGTTAATTGGGAGCCCCTCGGCGGATCCTTCCACATCGTGCTGCACTCCCAAGAGTTCCGAGAGGCTTGCAGCTGCGTGGGAGGAACCTGCAGACAAATCCATGGCTCAGGCTCTGCTGGTTTTCTCTCTGTGGTATAGGTATAGAAATTTATGCAAGGAATTCTTTGCGCTTTGCTGTATGGAAGCAATTATCAGAGTCACAGTGTTTGATGTTTCCGAGCGTGTCATCCTAAGACAGTTTTCCTCACGAGGATGAAAACTACTGCCTTTGGCTGGGAATAACTAAATTATATCTAAGAGTTAATATAATAAGAGTGTACAATTACTTCTCATTTTTTCATTTTATTTAATGAACCAAAAATATTGCAAAAAAATGGGGATCTTTTGCTTTCTCGTGAAATTGGGAATGTCGTTCAACCATGCACTGGCAAACATTATTTTAAAAGCAAAGATTTCATTAGATTTAACCCATGTGCCCATTGGGTAGCTACATACTTTACCAGAAGCCTGAACAGAACATAATAAATAGATCTGTAGCTCACCTGAACTCCAAAGACAATACCTGAAAGAAAGAAATGAAGACAGAAAAAAAGCCCAAATTATTAACATGCAGAGAACACATATGCAAATATCTTCATGAAATGAGTTAATTCAGTGATTAGTCAACACTAATTTATTTTGCTTAGGAAAATGTGGAGTTCTACATTATTCCAGTAAACAGCCATAGGATATACTAAATAAAGTTTCATTGCATTCCTGAGGGGAGATAAACCTTGTGAGAGCACATATATTTATCCACCCCTAAAATGTTACAAGTTAAGTAAGTGATACAGGTACTTTCAAGTCTATACTCTTGGATTTTAACCTCTTTAAGAGATTTTTATGTTTGACTTTCAAAAGTTTGGACATGCATGTTTAAGATAATTACTGCCACCAGCACTGTCCATCTCCAAATACCTCCATTCTCAAGTATCAGGAGTAGCACAGTAAAATCCCAGTGCAATCCTAGAGGTTAAAGTTTGCAATTGTATTGCTCACATGTGTAATAATGCCATTTTTGACAGTTTTGTTTTGCCTTTATACACAGGACTGCCACGTGCAAGCCCCTACCCTGCACTAGAGCTGCTCCTACAAACCAAGAATATAACAGTTGAGTGATGTTTGCTGAAACCTCAATCTTGAAACCTAATTTCCTTGCTGTGCTCTCTCAGGAAGGCTATTTCTTCATGGAACAAGGTTCCCCTCCATGTTGCAAGATCCAAAGGCTTTTACTGAAATGAAAACTCAACTCTGACTCAGCCAGATCGATCTTTGCAGCACCCCAGTGAATACTCACCCAAGCAGCAGCAAAGGGCAAGAGCTGCCCTCACCAAAACTCCTGTCACCTTCATGGCAGCCAGGGACACCCCTCCAGTGCAGCCTGCCTGCTCTCTGTGCGGGAGAGGAAGATTGCAGGGAGGAGCAGGAATATATAGCACACCATGCTATCAAGTGGTCCCACCTCATTAGGTAATACTCCCAGTCTGTCATCACTATTCAAAGCCAAAAACGTGTTTACCCAGCTCTGGATAGCTGGCTAATGATTGATACAAGTTGTGTGTGCCAGGAAGGGGATTTCGTGTGGCTCGGGGTGAATGGGGGCCATGCCAGGACCCCTCTGCTCCCACACACTCTGCCCAGCCCCAGGCTGCCCCTCACCACAGGCTCACATCTCCCCTGTGCCTTCCTAAGTGCAATTAGGGATTTCTCCTCATCTGTAATTTTCAACTGAGCTGCCAGCTGATAGCCAAACCCCCCGTTATTTACCCTCAGAGCGTGATTTTGTACTCTTCACTGCTGTATTTCAGCCCAGTTTGAGCCCAGAAGGTCACCCTGTGCTCTGCGGGAGGAATCCTGCTCTTCTCCTGTTTCAAAAACTCAGCAGTGCTCTGCTGTACGTGCCAACTCCTCCTGTAATACAGCAAAGAGCAAAAATACTAAGTTTGGTCCTAAAATTCCACCAATTTTGGCTGTTCACTGATAACTCCCATGGCACCTTCTACTCATCTGCTACCAGCTCCCCCCTGGCCAGTCCCTGACCCACCTCACTGAGCCTAAGTGACACCATCCCCCAGGGCACCAGGCCAAATGCCTTCAATGTCTGCACAGACTAGATGTACTGTACTTCCTTTACCTAGGAAGTCAGCCAACTTTGCAAAGATTGGTATTAGCCCACGCACGGTTTGCTTCCTGAAAATTCACTGTGTACCTTATCTCTTTATGCTTTATATCTTTAGTTTTCTTCAAATATCTCCTTAAGGTTTGCCCACTGTTCAGGTAACGAAACTTAGATTGGCCCTGAACATTTTTTTGTCCTTTATGTAAGGAAATTTTTGGCAATTCTTTGGATTAATCTCAATTGTAGACTTCTAAGTTGGGATCCTAAATTCTCCAAATCTCTCAGTAACTTATCATTTTTCAAATTCTGTGTTTGGTAATCAAAATCCTTGCTTGCAGATCTATTTTTGACATAATTTAAACAGAGCGAGCTTGTGTTGAATCATCAGAGATTTATTTTCTAAGAGAAAGACATTTCCAACATCCTTCTCACTTGAAAAGCAAATCCACAACAACACAATTTTAAGGATTACCTAGTGGAAAAATATTTGCTTTCATATCCAGGAGCTCTGCTAATATTAGTACTTTGCAGTGTGCATCTGCAAAACTAAAACCTCTCCAAATGCCAATGTTTCCTGCTACATTAGGAATATGAGGGATTGTGTCCCTGTTCATACTGCTCATTTTCATTCCTTCCCCTTGATGTTCTGCCCTGTGTTTCCTGACCTTTCCCTTATCTCAGTTCCACCAAGTGTCCAGGACTCCAGACCTTTGGATCAATGCAGACCCTGTCTACAAGGACCCCTTCTCATCCCGATTACAATATCCATCTCCCAGGGCTTATTCCAGCCAAGGCCAGGATCCATTAATGCTTCCTGGCAGTGGAAAATGATTCCTGACAACTTAATTGCCAGGCTCTGTAAAAGCTGTCATGGTCAAGCAAATTCCTGCCAATGTCCACGGCGATGACACCTGAACCCTATCGGAAAGGAGATATTATTTGCAAACCAAATCTGCAGTTAAAGTGGATTGACTCAGCATGTTCTGTCAAGAGCAAAGTGATTCTCTTCCAACCAAGCTATTAAATTTGGGAAGTAGTTTGCAATAGGAGATAGAGTAAAGGGACAGAAGAGCAAACACCTGTCAAGGATCTAGAGAAGGAGCTCAGATTTAGAAAACACTGCAGATGCAGCACGTGTCTGCTGTCCCTTGTGTCAGCCGAGGCACACAGAGCTCAGCTTTGCACTCCTGCCCTGTGCACGAGAAAGATCCATGCTGGGACCCTACCAGTGAGCTGCCTGCTTCACAGAGAGTGATTCAACAAAGCTTTTTCCACCAGGAACTTGTCCCTCAGGACAGAGCCTTTCAGGAGCAGAGAGGCAGGTGCAGCACATTCCACCCACGTTGGACTGGGAGACCTTTGGTTGTATTTACACCCTTCTGCTTGTGCAACTCCCACTTGCAATGACGCTGTGTTGACATCTACCTGTTTATTTTCCTTTGCTGCAAATCCCACCTGGCTGAGCAGCCCTGGAGCTGGAGCACTCCACCCCTTTCTTCTGCTGCCTCTCCAGGTTACCTCCGGCCCCAGCTGTGAATCATATCTCCATCTCTGCAGAATCTCACTGACACAGGCCAAGAAAGGAAGCAGCCCCTTTGAGGCAAGAAGGCAACAAAGCCAACTCATCTGTTTTTTCAGAAATATATGCAGGAATTGTCCATGCTTCCCACCCTCAAATCACAGGGCTGGTTGTTACTACACCCAGCTCTGAGCTTCTACATCAAGGGTATGGATTTCTATTTTTCTAGCAGTTGCATCTTATGTTTGGTGAACAACTTGAGTGGAGTTACTCACCCTTCATGAAGAGGAATGCATTGGAAGATTTTGTGCTGCAGTTCCAGAGGAAAAAAGGGGCAGCAGGAGAAATCTTGCAGCAGAATAGAGCAGGGAGATCCCAAGGAAATTGCCTGGAGAAGAGCTCCCTGTAGTAGGGGGAGCCTTGCAGGGGAAGACAGATGTTCTAACAGCTGCCAAAGAGAAGCCCTAAAGAGAGGAAAGAGAGAGGCCTATTCATGAGTCCCCAAGGTGAAAGCAGATGGGCCATGGAGCAGAAATTATGATAATCAAGACAAATAACATTGAAACCCCCAGGTACCCATAGCAGAAGTTGTGTGGTGGGACTGAGCATCACAGTGAGGGTGGGGAGAGCCAGAAAAGAGAATTCTGCAGCAGAGCCAGAGGGGCTTCCCTGCACAAACAGCATCAGGCTCTCCATGTCACAATTCACCAAGTTCTTAAAGGAACAAATGCCCCTAAACTGCAAGTTTTCCAGCACTGTCTGCTGTGGCAGCCTGCAAAAGCTGCCACACAGCAGTTCTGGGCAGAGCACACCATGGGGCCATGCCTGGGTTCTCCCTCGGTGTGTCTGGAGCTGCTGGGCAGAGCTCCCAGGCTCCAAATGGACAGAGGACTGAAAAACACCACAGGGAGTTCAAGGTCTGCTGAGGCATCTGCCAGAGTCAACTGTCCTCACTCTCTACCAAGAGCAACACTTGCATGCCCTGAAGAGTTGCATAAGTTTCTGACACCTNAAAAAAAAAAAAAAAAAAAAAAAAAAAAAAAAAAAAAAAAAAAAAAAAAAAAAAAAAAAAAAAAAAAAAAAAAAAAAAAAAGAAGATAAAAACTAAGACACTTAAGGTCTCTGCAGAGGGCATTTTAGCTCAAAACCCAATGGCATAGAGAGAGGCTGGAGACCAAAGTGTCAGTGCACAGTGCCAGTTCTGCAAAACCTCAGGAACTGCTGTGAACCACATGGGGTCTGTGGTTATTGGCAAGCAACACCCCTAATAAAACGTAATTTACAGCAAGCCCAAGAGTCCCCAGAGTGCTGGTACCTTTCCAGTTTCATAGAGGAGTGGCTTGGCCTCATTATCATTCTAAAGAGGAACACAAAGGGCAACCACAAGCAAACATAAAAGAAAAAGTGGTAAATCTCCAGCACCTCCTGAGCCTTTGCTTCCTTCCCCCCAGGAGTAACAACACACTGGAGCTCTGCTGTGCCATCAGGGACATTCCTCGCCAGCCAGCCCCTGGAACAACCTGCAAAAGGGGATTAAAAACAAGAGCAAAGCAAACAGGCAGGCTGCTGGGAGCAGGATGGAGCCAGCCCTGCTGCTAACAGCAGCACAGGCAGCTTTAGCAAGTCCCTGTCCTGTGCCTCCTCAGCAGATGGGCTTGGAATCTGATTAACGATCCCTTAACACCAGCTGCGATTTTTGTGGATAGTAATTTCTGCTGGCAGCAGGAGAAATTTAGAAGGTGCTCAAATACTGACAGAAGAGGCTACTGGGGCAGTCTTCATCAGTTTATTGCTTTTCAAGCACAGTTAATGAAGGTTTTAGGGGTCATTATTTGAAAACTTAAATACCTGAAATCACTACAAATCATAGTAGCTTTCAAGTGCACTGATTTTCATTTGCAAGAACTTATTTTAAGCCACAAATTGTGCACTGCTTTTATGAAATCATGTAGATGTCCCTGCACAGGATGTTAGCTGGAATCAGTGAGCAGACATCATCAGAGAACATTTTTACTATCTGACATTCATCACTCTCAAGCTGCATAAATAACATTCAAGAATGTACTTGTTTCATCTCCACTCAAAGACAAAATCTGCATCCCCCAAAACAGCTAACCAGCCCCAACTGGTGACTATCACCCTACATGACTCTACTTAGTAAAGAGACTTTCCATATAGAAAGAGGTAGTCATAACTCATTTCTAAATCATAGCATTTGCCCAAGTTAAAAATAAGCATACAAACTATTAACAACCACTTATGGCAGAGTCTGCTGATAAAAAAAAAAAATCAATTTTTATTATTATCATCTGCAATAAAACATGATGCATGTGTAAGCATTTTGACAGTTTAAAATCAATTCTCATTAACTGCAGTAGAAATAGAGGATTTGATAACTTAATTGAAAGAATTCTACATCTTTGGTGGGAGGGAAATTAATTGGTATTGGGTAAAATCCTGTCAAAACCTGAAAGTCACTTCAGCCTTATCTGCAAGGGGAAAGTGTTTACAGATCAGGTCACAGCTAAAATGGACTCAAACACTGCAAATGTTCATTCAAGGTCTTCTGAAAATGTCCTGCAATAAAGTTTATACAAATAAAGAACCTATTTGCTTTAAGTAACAGCTATAGAAGAGAGTACGGGAAGTACGTGCAAGCCACCAGCAGATTTCCATTAACTCACCATCAGTGAGTTCTGTTCTGCAAACCCCACCCCAGTCCCAGATCCACTGACCCAAAAAGAACAGGGAAACCCTTGGCTCAGAGGCCTGGCTTCATCTGAACATAGTTTCAGAATATACAGGAATTAGAATCGTCTGTAGGCCAGTTACATCTCAAAATAACAACACTTCTCCTTAAAAAGCTTAAGCCATTCCATACCATGGAACTTCTCACTTCTCCAGAGCTCCAAGGGAAGGATCCTTCACTCGTTGCAGGAGATGGTTCCTGAGAAAGGCACTGGCTTGAGCCTACAGGGAAGTTCAGGCCAAGGCAGAGGGTGACCCAGCAGCAGATAGTCCATGGGCCACCACAATGACTGAGCTTCCTGCACTGCCTTGAGGGTGCCATCAGTGATCTGCCCTCTCACAGCAAGAAATACTGGCCAAATTCACACTTCCAGATCCCAGAAACCTTTCAGGGCTCAGCACATCTCCTCACATGACCACTCAGCATGCATCTACTTCCCAGCACTGCTCCAAACTGTGGTCTGGATTTCCCAGCACCTCGCAAGAGAGGCCCAGAAGAGGACACTTGGTACATCATCAAAACTGCCAGCCCAAGACATGGGGTGCTGTAAAACCAGTTTTTCTCTGTAGGTTTCCAAATGTAAACCAAACAAATCTCCAACAACCTCTGAGGTAGGTAAGTATCATTTAATGTTCGTTTTACAGGCAGGAGAAAAGGGCTGATAGGGCAGTAAAGTGATTGACCCAAGACCCCATAATGAGCCAGAGAGAACCTTGACCCCTGACCCCTCCTCACAAAACCCCAGACCACACTCTTCCTCCTTGGGTCCAACATCTTCGCCAGGTATTTACAGCAGCTGATGCACCTCAGGGTGCTGCTCATTGCCTGAGGAGCACGTGGTACAAAGCCAGAGCAGGGACTCTGTGTCCCTGCCCTGAGGCTGAGTGAAGAAAAGTGACATGAAGCTGAGGAGTTATCTTTATTGGAGAAGCACGGTAAGACACAGCGAGGCGGCAGGGACTGCAGCAGCACGCACGGGGCAGACCTGGGAAGGCACCACTGAGTCCCCACAGCCTTTCCCCCTCCACCTGAGCAAGGACAGGCCCCGTGTGCTGCAGAAGGGGATGAAGGCAGCTCTGGCAGTCCTGGGGGCTTGGAAGCTCCCCTGATGCTCGACGTCGACGCTTCCTTTACTTGCTCTGCAGAGACAGAGGGCAGACAGTTCATTTCTGTGTTACTGTATTACATTATTTATTACAGACAGTTCATTACTGTAGTCCCAGAAGGCAAAGGACTGAAAAGGACTATGAGGAAACCTTAAAGCTGTGATGCTCCCATGCTCTGCAGGGGCTCTAGGCCATTCCTGCCTCCCTGTGATGGGGGACCTCTCTGCCAGCATCCCCCCTGCTCTGCAGGAACAGCTTGGCTGTAAAAACAGAGCCAGGGGAAAGGAATGGGCAGAGCCCACTATTCCCAGTCCCCACCATCATAAGGCTGCAAAGAGAGAAAAAAGTCTGGAGAACCCTCTGTCCTGGCCCTGCAGCTTGTCTGGACAAGGTGGGACACAACCTCCAAAGGACAGGTTGGCCAAGCAGGGCTCAGTCACTGCCTCTCCATACCTTTGGTCACAGCTGATCCCTGGTGTTTGCTGGCAGGCTGAACTCCATTACTCCTGGAAAGGAAGAGCAAAAATGTAAACCCATCCCCAAGCTTGACCACTTCTGTGTGACACTGGTATCAGTGTGAGCCCCTCAGGCCAGCTCAGTGCCATGTAAGGCAACTGCTAGGACAAGGGCAGGCAGGCTGGGCCACTGCCAGCTGAGGAAAACAAGACTAATTTCAGCCTCAAGCTAGGTGCTTTCCACACCTATTTTCTAATCTGGGAAAGGTCCTGCTTTCCTTCTTTGCCTCCTTTCACTACCTTTAAAAGTAGTGTGGCAAAACAGAGAGCATTGTAAGGAGACTCGGACTTGCCCATTGCAAACCTGGGAGTTATCTGTTTGTTGAGAAACAGGCTTAAAAAAGAAAAGGAGAAACTGGATAACCCTTTTTTTCCCCTGATCTATTGACCAGTGTGGGCAGGCTGGTGACTACTGCCCAGGTAATTAGTGTGAAAAACTTTTGAACAAGTAAAGGAACTGCAAGATAGGCAGCATTAAAAGTCAAATGTGCTGGAAAGAGCCACAATCAATTCATCCACGTGACACAGCCCTGCAGGACCTACCAGCCAGTTAACTTACTGAAAAAAAAAGATAACTTATCCCACGATGCCAACCTATATTTGTCATCAGTAAAGCAGAACAGGATCAAAGGAATTCAGTTATGGCAGAGACCTCCCAGGGAAGGTGGCGAGACCCACTGCTGACCAGTGGGGACAGGGCTCTCTGCAGCAAGGTTTTCCACCCCAGGCATGCCCAGATACACCCTTTAGGGTCAGATCTCTGTCAAACCACACTGCTCCCAACCCTTCCCACAAGCATCCTCCCCGATGGCCATCAGCTCACCAGAGCTACCAGAAACACCTGGAGCTTTGCAGGCAGGAGTGGATGCAGGCACTGGGCTGCAGAGGGATGAGGCAGCTCTAACACACATTTCCTCAGACAACCCAGCACTCTCCATGGGTAATTTAAAAATACAACTCAAGGAAATACTACAATTTCTGGGTAACAATTTCTTATCTTCCTCCAAAGCATTTCACATTCTGCACATTGCAACTCTCTAAACGCATTTCTGATGCCAAAAGCACTGTTGGAGCTGCTTTCCTCCAGGTTTTAGTAGCATATATTGAGTGCCTAAATCTTCAGCAGAAAGAAAAATTCATTATACTGCAAGTGAGCATGAATTTCAGTGCTGAAAATAACATTGCCCTGTACATTGTTTATAAGCTCCCATAAATTTCCAGCTCAATTCTTCAGGTGACTTAATAAACATAAAGAACAAATCATTGTGCAGGGGCTTTCATTTGGCTTTTCTTGCCTCAAGAAAAAAAAAAAAGCTTATCACTGACTTTTAATTGCATCCATCTCTCCTTGGAATACTTAACACAGCTGCAAGCTCTCTGACTTTCAGTAAATGGCATCCTCCTCTTATTGCAAGGGCTTGAGAGCTGTAATGGTTCAGTGGAACAACAAGGAATTCCAGACCAAGTACAGTTTTTCAGGAATCCTCTCTATTTTTCAGTTGTCCCAGTGTATCCAGTCTCATTCTGTCTCGGACACAGTCACTAACAGAGTTGGTAGTGCCTCATCTCCCTGTGCCCACAGGCCAACAGCAGCTCCATCTCCCTAAAGACTCAGACAGAGACCTCCAGTATTGTCACAGGCAAAATAATTACTCTCTGCATTGCAATTTCTTTGACTTCAAGCAAAGTTTAGGGCACTCTGCTGTTTTAGAGAAGAGGGGGAAAGGAGCCAGGTTTACTGTGTTTGGGAAATCTGCTGGTGTCCTGGCACGGAGCAGAGGAAGGCATGGAAGGACACCATAGCATGATGGTTCTCTCATATCCCACACTCCACTGTGCCTACAAACACATGGATACCACACCCATGCTCAGAAGCCAGTGTTCCCACTCAAAACTTCCCAGAAATCTCTTTGGTAGGTTCAATATTTGGATTCTCTACACATTTAGAGTGGGAACCAATCCATTTCCCTGGGGATGAAGATTCAGTTTCTCAAGAGCTCATGCCAACAAGGACAGTCCTCCCCAAGTGTTACAGGACATCCCGTGCACAGAGTCACAAACTGGCTGTAAATCCAAGGGCTGGAGGCTCTCCAGCTTCCACTGGTAGAAAGACAAAGCACAGCTAAGAAATGTTTAACTCATCTGCTCTGTGGGATTGCACAAGATGTCAAGGCTCAAGACCTTTCCTGAAAGTGTGCCACCTAGAGAACAATCTTAATTTCCCAACCATATCCCTGGATCTAATTTAGGGAACAAGGCCTATATGTTCATACAGTTCTGGTGTTTCTAGCTCCATCAAGTCCTAGGAAGAAAGTCAGCTGTTTTTCCAGACACATCACACTCCTACCACACAGCCTAGGCAAAACATGGAGACTAAGCCCAGGTTATGCATTAAGTCCAAGTCTCAACCTGTATTTCAGCATCTGGACCATGAGCATCCATTCCTGGGGCTGTAATGATCCTGTCACAGGTGCAGAGGCCAGGCTGGCTCCCCAGCATGCACTGGGAGTAAAGTGGGATGCTACACACAACCAAGAAGCACTTTCTTTTCTTCACCTCTGGACATCATTCCTTGCCAGGAAAAAAAAAAAAAATAGAAATAGGATCTTCAACACCTCTCTTCCCTCCTGCTGAAGAGCAGCTGGAGAGCACACCTTTAATTAGCCCACTGTTACCTGAAGGAACAAGCTAACTCTGTCAACCTGCCAGCAAGGTCAAATTGTGGACACCCAGCTCCTGCTGAAGGGCACAGTGGGCAGCTGGTGAGTGCCAGCCACTCCTCATTCCTCACTCCCTATTGTGGCTGCCTGGATCAGGTCACTGCAGGCTGAGACGGTGCCAACGGGGAATTTCCACCGGGGGAAAGGGAGAGATTGTTTGGCAGCCCAGCTGTGGTTTGCCGCTTACCACTTCAGGGGCAGGCTCTCGGCACTCGCCTCGATAGTTTACCGTGATGAAGTTTGAAGCTCTCCTGCACAGGGAGGACAAGACATTGCTTATTATTCACTTGCAATACCACAGCTCTCAGCCGCCAGCGTGACAGTCCTCTGTGGGCTCCTTAATGCTTTGATGCTACTTCCAATGTGACGGCATTTATTACTCCCCAAACAATCTCATGATTGGGCAAAGAGGGAATTGGGGGCCCTGGCAACTTGTGTATCTTAATTAGCTGTCATCAGATTAATCTCAGGCATTTTGATCTATGTTTGCTTAACAGCAAAGCACCAAGGACACACTTGATAGTGAGTCATGATGTATCAAAACAAACACTGTTCTGCAAAAGACACTCGGGAATGGTGGATGGCCCTGTATTACTGAAATCTCTCCACCTACTCACATGGCAGCTGAACACAAGTCACATTCATTTTTGTACGTTTTCCCATCAGTGCCACAGATTGGTTGTGAGGATTCGCTGCAGAAAATCCTTCCACCCTTTACCCCATGCAGAATTCGATCACAGTCCAGCTGAAGAGAGAAAGAAATCACATTTGGTGACGGTTCACTTGCAAGACCCTCCTTCACGTGACCCGAAGGTGCTCACAAATCAAGCCTTCTGTCCTGCATCACATCCAGCCAGGCCAGACTTGGAAAGACACCGTGTCTCTTGTTGGACCAGTCAGCCAAGCTTTGGGGCACAGAGCCCTCATGCCCCGCTCACCGATCCACCCCAACACTACATCCCGGGGCAAGGCTTATTTCTCTCAGAGTGCATCCACAAGACAAAAATCTTCTACCTGCACCTAGCCTCCCTTATCAGGATGCCTACACCATTTTATCTCCAAGGACTGAGACGAAACCCATGGACCAAAGCTGAGGAAGAGCGCCTGGAGCAGGCTGGCGCTGCCCGCGGGCGGTGCGGCACGCAGCGCTCCTGACGCCCACCGCACCGAGAGACACCAGCAGCTATGACTAATGAGGGGTGCCCTCCCCTTCCTCCCGAGCACGGCAACGGGAACATTTAGGCACAGTTTTCCCTACAAAGCACACGTGGCAGAACAAGGAGCGAGCTTTAGGGTTCCCCCAAAAAGCCTCTCGCACCCTGCGAGCGGAGCGGGCGTTTGCACAGTCATAGCGGATTTCCAACAGCAGAGGTCAGGGATAGCACAGCCCTGTTCCCTGGCATGCACAGCCCCTTCCTCAGCCCCAGGAACAGAGAAAAAAAAAGACCGAGACGAAGAAGCGGCTAATAGGCTCCCAACCCCTTTCTCCAGTGCTACAAAATGTGTCGCAATGGCTGCAAGTGGTGCAATGGGTCTGAGAGAACTTTCCACTTCCCCCGCCACCTGGAGATGCAGCGTTTAGCACAAAAAATGATGGTTTATCAGCAGCAGGGAGCAGCCCAGGCCAGGAGGATTGGCAGAAGGAGGTTTTGGGGATGTTGGGGTGCTGTGATAGCACCTGCTGGTTAAACGTCACTTGCTAATTTCCATAATGTGCTGCTTCCTCCCTCATCTGGGTAATTATCAGTGACGTGAGAGCAGACAATGCTGACCTTTGCAATCCTCTGCTGGATGCCTTCCTACGCACCAGACTGCTGCCTGCACCACAGCCCAGGGCAGGAGGCCACCCCACCAGCAGCCCCACACATCACAGGTGCCAGCAGCCAGTGCCACCACTCCTTTGGCTCTGGGAATTGTCTGTGACAAAACGCACAGGTGGTGGCCCTGGAAAGAGGAGAGGAGCAGATCTTCTCCCTGAATCACCTCTGGTCTGTCAGGCTCATCGGCATCCACTCCCCCTCTGGTGCTACCAGGAAATACCACTAAGCCCTGAAGCCGACTGGCCTTATTACACCTAATGCTTCCTCTGGAATGCATTAAAATTGCAGTACCTGAACTATCTATTGGGTTTTTAACTCGAATATCCCTTTTCTCAAAGCGGTCAGTGACAGAGGCTTCAGAGAGGGTTAAGGCAGTTGGTAGTAAGATCCCTCCAAACCCATAGAAACATTTCCTATCTCTTCAAAAATGCAATTTAAATCACTGCATGAAAATTCTGGAGGAATTAAAACATCAGTTTTTTTTTTAACCATCCTACCTCTAGACAACACCCTGTGATAGCGAGATCCACAGTTTAGTCACCCTTTTTACGGTAACTTAATTTCTCTTATTAGTTCACATTTTCCACTTTTAGCTCTGTTGGAACTATTCCATTTTCTTCTCGTGAGAAGGGAGAGGAGACACCCCCACCTTCCTCCTACGTTATTCCATACATGGTTGTCATCTACCACTCAGTGTTTCCCCCTTTAGCACTCCTTCCTTCTGCCAAACTTGTCCTCATTCCCTGGTCATCTCCACCACCCTGCTCTAACCATGGCCCTTATCTCAGCATGGGCAGGTGGCACTCTTTACCCTGCTTTGGCTACATGTGGGGCAGGATTCCAACCTGAGCTCCAGAGCCACATCCCCACAGCTGGGGGGCTTCCACAAGGAGCCAAGCCCTTCCCTCTGTTTCCATGCCAGGTGATACAGGGGCTTCCAGCAGGCGACAGATACTTTCACTCATTCAAACCCTTCCAAGGACATGGGGCCAAGTGAAAAGCTTCAGGGTTACAGCAGAAACAGGAAAAGCTACCGGCAAAGGAGCAGGGGTGGCTCAGCACCAGCAGAGGAGCACCTCATGGGAGAGATCCCTATTTCTGCCCACACAGCTGCCACCCAAGGGGCAGGAGCCCCATTTCTGCACACACAGCTGCCTCCTGAGGGGCAGGAGGTGGATTTGCCATCATTACCTCGTTGTGGTCCCTGCTCTGTGACTTGCGGCCGGGTGGCCGGTTGCAGTTCCTGCCACGCTGACCTTGTGGGCTGGCAGAGAGAGCAGAGATACAGTTCATCAGCATCTCCTTCCAAACAGGGGGAGCAGAGTGCAAACCCACCCTCCCTGCAGACCCCCACAGCTCTTGGAGGGTTGTTTGCACTATGGCATATGGCACTCACCCACAGGAGAGGAGGGCGAGAGAAGCCCCTCAACCTCATGTTAAAAGGGAGGAAGCCAACAGCAGGACATGGCCTTGCTGTGTGCTCAGTCTGAGTGCAGCACCTCCCCAGGGCTCTGCACCCCTGTGTCTGCTGGCAGCACTTGATGGAAGGGGAACATGAAGGAATTGCACCAGTTAAAAGCAAGAAATGCCCAAGAAAAAGCAGCAGCTCAGTCCTGCTCAGGGCCAACAGCTATAAAACAAACAGCTCCTGCTTGTCTAGTGCCCAGAAAGCACATGGTGCATCAGGCACTGCCTTTGAGCCAGGGCCAGGCACATGTGTGCACTGCCAGGAGACAGATTTTGCTGGACAGAGTGTCCTGAGAGGGATTCTGAGCACAGCAATCACTCGTACTTCCTACACAAACATTAAGGCCAAAATAGAGAAAGGGTTGCATGAGAGACATGCCCCAGCATGTGTCTGTTCCCCACCACCAGCTCAGCCAGTGGGAAGTGCTGTAGTGAGCACCAAACAGCACAACCTGCACTGCTCCACCCCAGACCATGCTGCTCCTATGCTGTCAAACCATTCTTACTCCAATTAATCTCCTAACCACCCCTAAAAAATGCACATACATGGGAGGGGGCAGAAACCAGTGCCAGGACTGGTGGTGTGTGTGGGGCCAGGCTGCCAGCCCAGGCACTGCTGAACTCACCCTCTGCCTGATGAGAAGGGACGCCTCTCGTTTACACCCTGCCGTGAACCACCACAGTTCTTCTGTAAAAGGGACAGAACACACTCAACAACCACAGATACAACTTCTATGCAACCTGGAAAGCAGCAAAGCTAAAGCAGCTCCTGCCCTTCCCCTCAGCCTCTCAGACCCAAAGAATTACAGGGCTGTTCTTAAAGTAGCCCTTTCTGAAAAGGTTACTTCTTAAAGTAGCAGATTCAATGCACTCCATACCCACCAAATGTTATCATCCAAGGGTTTACAGGATTGTGGGGAGTCTGATTTACAGGATTGTGAGGAATCTGAACCTGCCCTTTATCTCTCATATAGCATCACATCACTGGGAAAGCAAGAGGGGCTATTCTGTCAGGTCCAAACAGGTGCAGTTTGTGTTCTCACATCCAGGTCCATCCCACAAATGAGGGAGGCTTTGCAATACCACCCATTCTCCCCCATGATTAGCTGGCTACAGGATCCTAAACACCTTGATCACCCCAGGCAGTCCCTGGCCACCCAGATCTCACAGACTCTCACCAGACCCTTTCTGGGTTCTGCACAGGCTCTGAGCCACATCTCACCTGCCTTGTCCTCTCTGAAGCAGGCAATTTGTTGCGCTGGACAGTTCCACCTCCTCTTTGAGCTTCTTTTTTCCTGGAAGAAGGGTAGAGGAGAAAAAATGGAGTGCTATGTTAGTGTGAGTGCCACCAGCACCGAGGGCTGCCCTGTAAGCCTGTGTCATGCCACTAGGTATCACCTCCCCATCCACAGTCCCTGTTCCTGGTGGTCCTGTTCCAATTCCAACCCCTAGGGCTTCTTCCTTTCTCCTCACCATTCCCACTATATGCTACATCATGGTTCCAGGTGGCTGCTTTCATATCAGGTCTGCTTCTGCATAAGCTCTATGGGAGTAGAGAGAGAGAGCGCATCTGGAAGGCAAAGTACACATGTGGGAAACTCCTCAGGAGCTGCCTGTGCCCAACAGTCCCCTGGGGAAGGGGTTGCTCTCTGTCAGCCTTGCTTCTCTACTCCACACTGCTTCCCACCTGCCCTTAGGCCCTTAGTGCTGAAAGGGAAGGGGGAAGAGGAGCCGTAGTGCCAGAGCATCTCTTAGAAGGCTGCTGGCAATCAGGACTCTCCCAGGCATTGCCCAGATGCAGCTTCACAGGCAGAAGCTGCACTTTTGCAGCCAGACGTTTCCCTTTTTGCTGTCTCAGCTCAGAGGAAGGGATACTCACAGCTTCTCAGCACACATGAGACATTTGTTGGTGTGCTGCTTGCCCGAGGCATCCCGGACAGGAGCGTTCTCCCTGGTGCAGGACAGGCGCCCGCCAGCTTCAAACTGGGAGCGAAACTCGCTGCAGTCATCCTGCAGAAGGAGGGCAGGGTTAGGGCACTCTGTCCTCCTTGCCTTATTGACCAGATCCTTAAAAACCTGGGGTTTCCTGCCAGGAAAGCAGGGAACCATCACAAATGCATCACAGGAGAGTCTGGGTGGGGGTGAGAGAAGAGGGTGTGCAGTACCAGCCACTTAGCATATAAACAGAGGGGTGAGTCAGAAAAATTCCGGGTCCTTCTGCCTGCACAGCACGTGTTGGGAGTTTTCTAGTATGGTCCCAGTAATTATTATTCTCCTGGCTGGGCTATCCAAAGCATGCCAGTGATGTGACCGATACAGCAATGAAGTCACTCCCTTTTCTCCCAACATCCTTAATAGACAGCTACAGCCTCTTCCCAGATTGTAGCTTAAGATAATTTTCTTTACAAAGAGCGTAGGATCCTCCAAACCAGCCACACTTTGGGATATGTCAATCAAGAAGCAGCAGTTAAAACATAAAAGCACAAGGCAAACACACTTAATAGCCCACGAGCATAGGAAGGTTGTTTGGAGAGTGGATGATTAATTTGTTCCTTGTTCAAAACTGCTGTACAGAAACTGTGTTAACCTGCCCCTGTTATGTAACATGGATGGAAACATTCAGTCCCCCTAATTTCAACTATTTCACACACTGCAATAGGCAGTTCCAAACAGCAAGTACAAAGGATAAGGAGGCGACTTCCACTTACCCTTTTCTTTTTAAAAACAGGTTTTAACACTCACAATTTTTTGCCCGTTTTGTGCGCAGTTTTGCTAGTTTGAGTGAAGGTCTTTGGCAGGTCACTGGCCTCACCCTTTGCTTTGCTCACAAGTTTAAAACACCTCATCCTCTCTGCCAGGGGAAGGTTTCCCCAGTGTTGCTCTGCATCCCAGCCTCCAGCTCCTCAGCTTTGCCACGGGAGTAATGCTGGCAAACCACAAAGCCCCACATTTCCCTAGAGCCACCCCAGCCACAGGTAGCAGAGGTGATCCCGCCCTGGATGAGCCTCTCCTGCTGTGCCAACAGCCATAAAGCATTGTCCCATCAGAAATAAGTGTTCACCCACTCCAGAGGGGCTCCCCAGGAGCCTCACTGCTTCCCCCCACCACCAGCTGACATCCCTGCACACTTCAGACGATGCTTTCCCTTCCTAACAAGCTCAGGAAATCTCTCCTTGTCCCCTGGGACCAGCCCAGCTCAGCAGCCCAATCCTCTGCAGACAGATCTACCTCCCCCTAGGAGCCTCTCTCAAACATTTTCTCTTTGAGCCAGCATTTCTGGAGCCCTGTTCAGGCCTGATCTCTGCTGCAGAAATCTCACCGAGCACATCAGAGTCACGCATTTGCCTTTTTCATGGCCTGTCACATCCCTGACCCGCTAATAAATGTGGGGCTTTCTTATCCTTTGTCACTTCTAGCCCACGAGTAGGAATTCTTGTTAATCACTGGCTGTGTGATCTTGTGCTGCCATTACATTTTATCTTGTTTCTATTACTCCAGGCCTCAGCACTATCCAATTAGTCTTGAGTGATCTGCTGATCCTCCTCTGCTGATACTGCCTCCCAGCTTTGCCATCAGCAAATTTCACTTACACTTCTATTTTTTGGTGCCAAAGTCATTAGAAAAAGCACTAAAACAGGATTATCCCCAAGACTGAAGCTTAAGGGGGCCGCACCAGTCACTACCACAGCAGAAATCAAGAGGAAAGTGGTGGAAACCAACTATTTTCCCCTTTACTGGGCTGCTTCTGCCAGCAAAGCATCAGTGCACAGCAACATGGTGGATGCAGCATGCCAGGGAAAAGGTGGCAAATCACACACAGCTCCATGGGAACAAAGTTTCCAACAAAAAAAAAAAAAAAGCTAAAACTGCGCCACAGGCCTGGAGATCGTGCAGGGCTGATATCTCCCAGAACACAATGATCTCTTAAGCTGTGCAGAGTTCACATTTAGGTCCTTTCACACATTTTTCTTTTCCACCTAATTAGCAGCCTCAGCAGAACTGACCTCTCCACCCGTGAGCTGAAATTTGGGACAGCACAGCACACCTGGCTTCCTGCTCTGTCAGGATTTGCCTGTCCCTAGATCCACAGGTCAACGGGGCAGACCATAATATTCAGGCACAAGTTGTTCACTTGAGGGATTCAAGAGCATGAATAAGAAATAAAGAGCATAAGGAAAGCGGATCTCAAAATTAAGTCAGAGGAGAAAGAGCACAAGAGTAGAATAACATTCCATTTTCTCTGTCTTGGGTGAAAATCCAATAAAGTTCCATACTGAATCTGCCTAACACTTTAATCTCACCTTATCTTTGCCTTGTCTGTTTTTAGATAATTTCCGCTCATTCTCCCTTTTGCTGGAAGAGAAGAGAGATGAGAAAGTGAATACCAGGGTGCTCCAGGGAGGAGAGGTTTCCCCACACTCCTTTTCCTTTACTCACAACTTCTCTGCACACATGATGCACTTATTGCTGTGCTGCTTCCCAGAGGCATCCCGGACAGGGTCGTTCTCCCTGGTGCAGGAAAGTTTCCCTCTCTTGAACAGATCCCGAAACTCCCGGCACTCATCCTGTGCAAACGCCAAAAGCATGGGTTGACAGGGATATGCTGACAGAGAGGCACATCTCCCACAAATCCACAAAGGATAATCCACCCAACGAATTACATTTCAAATGTTATTTTGCTTCCTTGAGGCGTAACTCGGTGGAAAACCATAACATGCAGCATAAAACAAACAAATCCCTATGTTTAGATGAGCAGATCTGTCTTTTGCATCCAGGGTAGCCTTGTTGCTATTTCTAATAGATAACACAAGCAAGAGCCTGCCTGAAGGACCTAAGCTCTGCTCTAAGTATAAAATCCACAATTTCAGTGAATTTTAAATGAGAAAGTCAGTTTTCCCTTCTCTCGTGAGAGAAGACGCTACTAAATTAAAGAATTTTAAAATCCATGCACAGTAAAAAAACGAAGCTGCAGGCGTAAAGCAAATATAATCCTTGAATACCTCCTATTGCCAGGTACATGAGAGTAAGAGGTGGGTGTTTTTACTTTCCACTTAACATGATGGAATGTGTTAATTGAACCAAAAGCACTCTATTTCACAAAAGGCTTTTGTAGCAAAGCCTGATTAAGTATTTCAGCCTGGCTTTACTTTCCTCTGAACAGCTTTCCTATAACTTTCAGGGCCAGTTTGGAGCATAAGAAACACATAGAATATGTGAGGTCTTCAGGTTCATTTATGCAGCACTTACAACCTTATCTGTTATGTGATCTGTAATACATTTTTCCTCTCACACCATGTAGAGGAGATGGCTTGATAGCTTATCCCAGCTCTGCAGATGGGGAAGTCAAGCCTAGAAAATTACTTGCCAAAAGCCAGACAGAAAATCTATGGCTTAACAAAGAAATTCAGTGTAGGTCTCTTCCTGACGCTGTAAAACTGTCCTTCTGCCTTCTGGACCACACTTTGGCAAGTCAGATGTCTAAAAAAAAAAAGATCTCCCTTAGGACAGCTATGCCTTACAAAGCCTTTAATTTGTCCAGACACACAAGAGCTAGAAAGCTACCCTGCTTAACCAGATGTAAAAAATAAATAAATCAATCACCACAACCAACGCTATCTTATGGAAACCAATTCGTTCCCATCTAGAATAAAAACCCAAGGCTAAAAGGACAGCTCCCTCCACATAAAGACCTGCTATCTAGAAAAACAGCTGTGGGTAAAAGAAACCAGCCAGGTGCATCAACAAGATAAACAAGGGACAATTAGAGCCAGCCTGTTCCCACACCCTGCCCTAGTCAGAGCTCACATGAGCCAACCTTGCTATTAAATATTTGCCAGATGCCAATGGTGTGCCTTATAAACAGACAGGCATCCTCCTCAGCCAGGGCTCTGGGTCAGGTACACACCGGAGGTGCCGTGATTGCCTGGGAGGAGCTGCCAGGAGTTTTGGTTTCTTTTATGCTGGTGGATGGCCCAAAGCCTGACACTCTTCCCAAGGCTGGGCATGTTTGCCCTGCTCCCACTGCAGGGCCCTTTCCCACGCTGCAGACGAGGAAGCGCCCTGGGCAGCGGGTCAGAGGTAGCAGAGAGATGCCATCACCTATAAAACTGGCTTTGGCAGTGATGTTTCATCTCACCTTTCCCAAGGAGTTCACATTCCTGTCCGCCTCTCCACCACTCCCTTTGTTTTTTGAGTCTCTTTCCCTGCAAGAAAGGGAGGTGTGAGTGATGGGGCAGCGTGCAGTGCTTGGACACAAAGCCAAAATAGGGAGTGATTAAAGGCCACTCCGGCCGACCCCACCTCCCCATTGCACAAGGCAGCAGCACAGACCAACAGCAGGGCTCAGCTCCCTGACACATGTCCAGGGTATTTAACATCTCTGCACTGGGGACATTGTGCCATCCTTTCTCCCTGCCTAATATACAGCTCTCTCCATCCCAAGAAACACCATCTACGGAAACAAGAAATTAATCTGTGTAAGCTTTCACTCTGCATTGGTTCCTCCTGCTCTGGGATGAGCCCCCACCATGTGATGAGCTGGGGAGAGCTACTGGGTTCACAGGTCTGCTGAAGAGCTACAAACTGGTCTGGCTGGCCAGGGACAGCAGCATTATAGCACGGAGCCTCCTGAGAGTTGGCAGGGAGAGGACGTGCTGTGGGTGGGCAGGGCTGCCACTGGAGCCAGCAGGCAGCTGATACTCACAGCAGCCTTTGGCACATCATGCACTTGTTGAGGTCTCCTTTGTTATTTGGGCTGCTGAAGGGCTCCTTGGTGGTGGGGCAGGAAAACTTCCCGCTGCGCAGAAGTGACCAAATTTTCCTGCATTCATTCTGAAAAGCACAGAGGAGGGCAATCAGTGGAGGCTCCCAGCAAGATCCTGAGAACTGTTTGTTCACGCTGAATCTTTTTTTGGTGTGCTGCAGGCTCTCAGCAGCACCAGTTTGCTCACACAAACCACGCTCCTCCTGCCCATCACTGGCCACACACCACACGTGGCACAGGCTGCACCCAGAGCCCTGCTCGCAGCTCCCGAGGCAGAAAAGACAATGAGAAAGTTCAAAACCCATTACAAGAACCATTAATCATGGGGAAAGGAATATATATATTTAAGGAACACATTTAATTTACATGCAGCTGCAAATTGGTACCCGCTACAGCAGAGGACTGCCAAGAGCAGAGAATACAGCCCTGGAAGTGCCAGAGGGATGCAAGAGGAATGAACGGGCCAGAGTGCCTGAAGAGTGATTCACGTGCAAGACAAGCACAGAAAAAGCACAACCCTCTCAGAAGGCAGAGCAGTAATATTGTGCAATGTTGCAGCAGCCCATTGCATCTTCTGCTGGGTAACTGAGACGCAGACCAGGGAGAAGCAATGAACCGTTTAGTTATTTTTGGCTACTGTGTTTCCCGAAAGGATCTTTACCAAGGAGACAAGCTTGCTTGATTAAAACATGAATGGAACTGACTTCTAAGTCATTGAATCAAATTATTTTCTGAGGCTCAAAGGACTTGCCTTAATTCTTTTAATTATGAGACTCAGGAATTATCAGAAGCAGGGGCTTCTGCTGGATCAGAAGATATATTCCAAAATGTCATTAAAAATATAATTCATGCCATTTCTAACATCACTTCATGAGATTTCCAGCCCAGAGCTGTTTGGATATGTTCTCACCATCATGCACCAAACACACACTGTCAGCTGGAGCCACTGCCATATTACCTAAGTGTTGTCTCTAAATATGGAGAGATTCACTGCCTTTTCCACCACTGAAAAAGCATTATAATATCTAAGTATAGTGCATCTAAATGGACTTTGCTCAGAGCATGCATTAAGCAGTGTAAATGGGCAAAACAAAGGGAGAATCAGAATAGAAGAGGTTGGACTCGCCTTAATCGAAGCTTGACTGGCAACATCTGCGACAGAAAAAGGAACAATGAAACCATACAAAAATCTTTGAAGGGAAATTTTAAAGCAAAAGCATTTAATTAAAATACTTGATGCAGCTTCCTAATCCACCCAAATACCTCTTGATAAAAGCTAATCCAATGCATTATTTCACATTGATAGAAATTCTCTAATGCCCAGTCCTTTCTGGAACATTGCACTTTTTGTCATTCAAATGCAAAATCACATCCATTTTTTTGAGTGTCTTTGTGCCCTTCTTTACTGTGTTACTTTTCTCAGGCTTAAAATTCAAGTTCCAAGGATGGTTCAGTAACTGTTTCTCCATTGTTCTATATTCCTGCCTTGGTAGTTGCATCAAACTCACACAAACATTTTTGGCATTCTTCACCATCCCTTAAAATTGGGATGCCAGAGCTAGGCCATTGTTGTTTGTCCAAAATGACAAATTCCTTTTCAAGGCCCATTCCATTTGCAGTACTTCACACAAATTATCAAATTAATAATGAGTCAGCAGGTGAGTAGCTGATACCTATTTCTTTTTACTGAGGCACTTAAAGCTGGTATAATATGTTTCATCCTCCTTTGCATCATCAGTGGCATTGTAAGGAACTGTCAAGAAATCTTCCATTAGCACTTTTTCAATAGAAACTGGCAGGAAATTGAAAGACCATTGCTTCAAACCTAACTCCTGCTGAAGTCTAGCTATTGTAGCCAAATTACTGCAGCCATGTGAAAATGCCTTCCTTAGCAAGTGTTGACAAGACATTACATTTTTTTTTTTTAGATTTACAAAAATTTGTATTACATTTTTGTTCAAAGTTGGGCTTTTCATGGAAGAATTCAGTCTGGTTGGAAACTGGTATTCTTCCACGTCGACAAATGGGGGTTTGGGTTTTTTGGTTTTTTTTTTTTTTTTCTTAAACTGTTAATTCTATTTAAAATAGATGCTTTCATCTACCAATAAAACTTCACTATCTCCACATGAAAAATAAAAAGAGTAGTTAACAAGACATGTTACACCAAACCAATACATGTAGTACAGAAAAAAAAAAGTGGTCTTTTGCTATACCACCATGCTTTTTAAAACACAAGGGCTCTCTAATCCTCTCTCTCTGTCTTTATGGGCATTCCCAGGCTGCGTCCTCTGCCAGTCCCAGATTCCAGCACAGAGAACATCACAAGTTACTAACCTGAGAAGAAGCAGAAAAATGCCAGAGCAAGGACCACCGAGGCACCTTCTATTTTCATGGTGAGGGTGGTGGCAGCTGTTTGCCTACGTTGACTCTACTTAGAGCATTGCTCAATGAAACCCAAAGAAAGGGCTCAGGGCTGATCACATATATATAGATGACCAGGTTCTCCGCCTCCTTTATGACATAACCTTCCCAAGAACCATCATTACCTGCAAAAACCAGTCGGTTGACACTACTCTAAATTCTAATGATCCCATTAACACAATTAATTTCCATAAGGATGGGACATATTTGAGTCACTCCCTGCATTTTATCAAGGTAAGAAAATTATAAATAGATCACTTCAGATCTCCCACACAGCCAGAGGGATTCTTGCCATCCTCAGGGTGGTTCACAAGACAGCGGGACTCCAGCCATCACACCACAAATATCCTTTCATATCACAACAAAATAGCTGAAAGGGTTTTATTTTAATAACTTGGCTGCAGAAGAGACAACAGGAAGGCCAGGTCACTTAAAGCTCTGAAAGTCAGTCTGCTTTTATTAAAGCACCTCAGTGTGAGACTTAAAGAGTAAACACTCAGAAAATGTTGGAAAACATCAAATTCAAGGCTTTGCTGAAATTCTTTGGGTTTGATGGTACAGTTCTCATAGAAGCTGTGTTAATAATAAACCCATACTGCCAAATCCTCATCCTTTCCCAGTTTCCCCCTGTTGTCTTCAGGAAAGAAACCAAACTGCAATGTTATTCATTAAAGCCTTTCTTCAGTCCAAGGGGGACCTGGCAGACCATTATAGATGCTGCTCTTTGAGATGTGTTGTTATTGATGCTAAAGGGTCCAGCAAAGCAGCTCTGCTCTGGGTCTTTCCCAAAGAAGAGATAAGATGAAAGTAATCATCCTGTGCAGGGTTCCTCAGGAGTCTCAAGAGAGGAAAATAAAGATGACATCAAAGTTTTGGAATGTGATTTACGTGGGAAGCTGTGTGCCTTGTCTCCAGTGAAAAGAGAAGAATTTGGAGAGAAAAGTCATTTGCAAGGTTTGAAAGGGGTGGATAAATGAGTCAGTCAAGCAAACCAGAGCAATGAGGGCTCCAGCACAGGCTGTGGCTGTGCAGAGACGCAGATCAGCACCACCTGAGGAAGAAAACATACTTCTGCATGACATATGTGCCTGGCCAGCAGAGCCCAGTATAAATCCTTGTAATAAATTGCTGCCACACATTTCTCAGATCAGAACAGCAGCTCATGTTCACAACTGGAGCCAAAGCCAAGCCAGCACAGGCCAAATTTGGAGTGTGGTCACCCCTAACATTTCTTTTCCACTCAAAATGAAATCATGTGCAGGTTCACACTGGAGAGTTTGCAATGCAGTAGCAAACTGCCCAAGGCCATGCAGATGGTTCATGGCAGATCTGAAGAGCTGTGTATTGTCCTGAATCATGAGATAATTTCTGTATGCGTATTTGGGTGTGGAATTGGAGGGGAGGCCAACAGGAAGAGAGGAAAACTAAGCTGACAGAGCATGTGTCAGTAAATCCTTGGGGAATTTGGAAGAGAAAAAGAAAAAAAAAAGTATAACATAATTTAAAAGTTAGAGCTTGGATACCTATCTATCTGAAGGACAAAAAACAAAAGATGCTATTTGTTACTGAAGTGTCTGCCCATGAGTCAGCCATGAGGTGGGAGGGTTTGGAAAAGGGAAGCACATTTTAAAAGGGGCTTTGTTCTTAAAATTTTCTTTTCCTCCAAAAGTTGTATTCCTATAGAGAAACGAAACAATTCCCTGATTTAAGATAGCTGGCTGACTGCCCTATTCCTGAAGGAAGCAGACTGGGTGCCAAATCAGGTCAGACTGGCCAGGTGAGAGCAGCTCCCAGCCTGGCAGTGCAGGGTGACAAGGAAAAGGAGAGGGAGAGACAGGTCCTGACCCCCCTCTGGCCTTGTGACCACCCCATCTCCCAGATTCCCACCACTGCAGCCCCTGTCCACCAATTACACCCACACCAACACGTGGAAGAAGCTCAGAGTGGTCCAAACACACCTTGATACCAAAACCAGATCCATATTCAGTAACAAAACTCAAGAGGGGAAAAGAAAATAAAAAGGATTCCAAGCCTAATTACTACTGCACAGCTAAAACCTCCTAAAAAAACCCCCAGCAATGGTATGAAATGTGAAGGGATGGAGAGGATCCAGCAAAGCCACATGGTTTGGAGGATTTGCCTGTGTGTGCTTGAGTTACACAAACCTGGGAATGATGAGGGATGACAGCAGGAGTGCATTAAGCATAAACCTTGCCTGACTCCCTTGATTGCCTGTATTGATCGATTTACACCGTATTGATCCCTCTACACCATGAAGTCTCAATCCTGCACTGGAATCCAGACAGTTCATTAATTTCCATAGGAATTTATATCCCATAGGATCTGGAAGAGAGATGATCCTGATGCTTTATTAAATATACTTTTAGCTCAGCACCCAGCTAATCTTAATTTACAAATATACGCCAAACAGCTGGAGAGCAAAATGCCACTGAGAAAAGCAGATGAGGGCAAGAAGAGATATTGCAAAAGTATCTTTTGTTCATGTCTCAGTTAAAAAATTTGGAAAAATAAACAGCATATAATGATGCTGTGCCTGGCAGGACAGCTCTCACTGGGTCTATTTTTCACCACATTCTGCTATGAAAACAGGAATCAGGATAAAAATAATCATGAAGGAGTAACTAGGAAAATGCAGGAGAAAATAGAAGCACAACATGAAATTTAGGGAACCCCTAGGCAGCTGAAAACCCAAAAGGCTGGGACAATATCCTGCAGCCAGCAATCTGGGCCAGCACTGTGGCAGGCAGGACACAGTGGGCATTCACCTCTCCCCTCTCCAGAGCCCCAAGGAGAATGGGAATGGGAAGGGAGTCCAATAAGCAGCCAAATGATTCATACCCTAATTAGTGATGAACATCACACTCCTTTTCCTACGGCCATTCTCCCCTTCTCTGATGTTCCCATATTTCATTCCCTCACAGCTTCTGCCTGCACAGAAATATATCTATAGACAGAGAAAAATAATTGAGATGTCTTGTCCACTCAGGAAGCTGTATTTCTTCCCATTAGAGACATGGCACTGTTTTTGCAGGCAGGATCACCTCCTTCCTAATGGGTTTAGCATCACACAGGGATATTTTTACCAGAGAAAAACTTCCTGGCAGCATAATTGATTAGGATGGCAATGGTGGGGGTGTTGTTTGGTTTGAGATTTTTTAGGGAGTTTTGGTTTGGGATTTTTTTTTTTTTTTTTTAAAGGCAGTGGAGGGAGGGTTTGTTTGGGGATTTTTTTGGTTGGGTTTGTGGGTTTTGTTAAGCCATCTGTGCTTTGGTAGCTCTTCACTGTTTGAATGCCAGCCTCCAGCCCAAGCAGCTCTGAAGTTGCTCTAAATGCTTGAGGACATGAGTTGTCCCATTCTCACCCCAGAGCAAGGCAGTGTTTTGGGTTAGGCCTCCAAAGCCACCACACATTGGGACAAAAAGCTCTGATGAGGGTCTGCAGACCCACTTTTTCCCTGGCAGCAGTGCCAGTCTCTTTCACAGCACCATTTGCCCTCATAAAACTACAGACATGCCTATATTCCCACCACAGATGTACTTTCTGTCCTGATTGATGCAATTTTTACCTCCCACCATCTCTCTTCTTCTGAGGAACCCCACCAGCAACACTGCTAAACACCTAATTTCTATAAAATACCGAAACTGCTTTCTTTTCCATCTGACCACTATGTCACTCTCCAATCCAGAGATCCTCAGGGAGAAAAGGGAAGAGACAGTTGTTTGGGATATTTAACAATAATTAACAAGAGTAAGCGGTGTTTTGCTTCACAGCCAAAGCTGAATCCAGAGCTCTCAACTTCAGCAGTTTCATGAGTTCATAGAATCACAGAATGGGTTGGCTTGGAAGGGAACCTCATTCCAATCCCCTACCACAGGCTGGGACACCACCCACCACACCAGGGTGCTCCAAGCTCCTTCCAACCTGACCTTGGACATTTCCAGTGCTGGGGCAGCCACAGCTTCTCTGAGCAGCCTCTGCCAGGGCCTCCCCACCCTCACAGAGACTTTTCTCCTAATACCCAACCTACCCTCTTAAAGCTCCAGCATGAGGCATTCCAAAAAGAGGGACTTCAGAGACACAGGATGGTTTCCTGTCCAGGATAACTCATTTATGCACCCAGCCTGGGCTAGACTCTGCTAGAAGAGGAGCCACAAATCTCACCCATCTCAGCAGAGCTTAGGAGGTTCCTCATCCACACATCCCATGCAAGAACAAGATTTATAATGCTGGACAAAGCTTTGCCTGCCCTTCCAAGACTAAAATCCAGGTGCTGACCAGCCATTTCCAAGCTGATGGAAATGAGTTTGAGTTTCTGGGCTGCCACAGCCACATGTCCTAGAGCTCCCATTTGTACCCCCTGCTGCTGCAGCCCTCAGGTGGCTGCTGCCCAGATCTCCAGAAACAAGTCTTGGTCATCCTGCAATCATCCCCACTGCAGATACCCAAGGCCACCACAGTCCCTTCCCTGCAGCCAGGAAAGTTTCCTGAGCCCAAAGCAGAGCTCCAGCAGCCTGACACAGTAAAAAGCCTTTCCCCAGAGGCTGCTGAGCTCCCAGCGTGGTGTTGGGTGCGCAGCCCAGCTCCTGGCTGCATCCCTGAAAATGCTGCAGGTGTTAACTCCCTTCATCCTGGAGCACAACTCCTTCTCTGGCAGCTCACCAAGGAGGAGGAATTTCTCGAGGGCAGGACAGGAATGATGGGAATTTCCTGATTTCATCTGCTTCTGAGAGTCAAGTGCACAGTGAACGCTATGCATCCAAGAAGCCTCAGTAAAATGCATTTCAGAAACACATGCAGAGCACAGCAAGTCCTTACCGAAGAATAAAAAAACACTCAAAAAGAGGGAAAAAAAAAAAATCTGTGTCAAGTGAACTTATTCTACCAAAAGGAGACAAAGTGGATAAACTTCATTTGGAATAATTGCTTTGCAAATCTCTGTGCACTGACAGCATTTAAGGACTTCCCCTAAATCCAGCATCTGGTGCAACCTCCTCTGGGACCCAGTGTCTCATGAGTCACACCCTTCCCTGTCACCAGGTTTCCTTTCCCACCCAAATCCACCTTTATAACACTGATCTGAAAGTCACAAAAAGCATCTTGGGTTATGGATTGACCATATGCCCCTTTGACATCCTCCAGCACAGAAAGCTCCTAGGTGCCCTTGTCACACCTGCAATGCCATGGCAGCAATTTCCAGCCCCGTGTGCTGGGACCAGAGTATGAGCCTCCTCTCTGCAACCCTTCCCAGGCCATGAGCCACCATGACATGTGGCTGACTGGCCTGGACAGGCCTTTGCCACTGCTGATTTGGCTTGACAGTGCCAGGGAGGAGGGGGAAATGAATCAGGAAGTGAGCAACAGTGAGAGGTGTAGGTCCAAAAGGCAGGGATGAGGCCAACTTTGGAAGATCACAATAATAGCATGTAACACATGCCATCTTCAAAGGACTAATGAATCCCTACAGGGTTCCCCTATTATTATTTGCATTTCACAGATGGATACATTAAGATGCAGAATGCTGCATTATCCTCTGGGTCACACCTAATTCAGTCTATTCATCCCTGGTCTTATATTGAAGCTCATCCCTGCAGTGCAAGAGATCCTCCCACAAGGCAAAACAACTCTGCTATCTCCCAGGCAGGCCTGGTTCAGGAGCCACTGCTGTGCCTGGGGTCTGATTTGCACAGCACTCCAGGCTGACTGATCCTATTGATCTCTCCTGACCTTGAAAACTGATTAACTTATCAGTTCTCCTTCCCTCCAATCAGGCTGAGGAGTACAAGCAGCTCTGGCTTAAAGCTGGATTTAATTTTTTTTTTAATGCACTTTTCTTCCAGATGTGAAATATAAGACAGAGGTTGCCAGAGGAGAGATGCATCTGAGTGTTCAACACACAATCCAGTCTCATTCCACCCCTCAAGTCTGGGTCTGGCTGTGGAAAGGACCCACCTTCCAGCCAGGAGCTTCCCTGCAGCTCAACAGCTTTTGTTCACAGAAGAATAAAGCTGCCCTGGGAAGCTGCGCTGGCTGGGAGGGCAAAGCTGCTCCCCAAGCTGCAACTGATGCCATGTGGGGCTGGGGATGCTGGAACTGGCCTCTGCATTCAGAGGGAGATCCAGCATTGAGGCAACAGGCTCTCCCTGCCGACTCTGAGGAAGCAGCTGCCATTCCTGCTGTCAACACTCTCCTGGGCGGTTTTTGCTCATTGAAAATTGGGAGGCTGGAGATGGCAGGAGCTGGGGTTTGATCTACAAGGCCTCAGCAAGCAACATCTGCACACTGAAAGGACTTCCCATGGCAAAACACCATGACATCCCCTGGAGCTGCCAAGCACTTGGAGCCTCCGAAGGCCACCAGGATCTCTGGTGTGATAGTCCTGCCCAGAGCCAGCTGATTTCACCTCCCTTACAGTATTTGTAGCTTAGATAAGGGTAATCAAAATCTCATCATTCAGGGTGTAAACTGATCGCCTGCAGGGGTTAGAAAGGAGTTTTGCTCCGTGTGTAGCATTGCACAACTGCCAGGATTTGCTGTGGGTATTCTCCAGCCTCTGCTGAGCACCAGGCGGGACCACAGCAAAAAGCCAAGCACAGCACACCGGCTGAAAAGCCAGAGTCATGGTGCAAAACAACTCAGCCCTATTGTTTGGGAACAAAGTAGGAATTTTTCTGACTCAGGATTCAACTCACACATGGAAATGAAAGACAATGACTGTCACTAGGCTACTGAAACAGCAGAATTTCAACAGAGGAAGAAAAAAATCTGTCCTGAGATCATTTTCCTGTGGACAGTGAGGGGAGTGCCTGGAGAGCACAGAGAATTCCACATGTGAAACTCTGCCCCATCCTGTGCAGCCACTGTACCCTCTAAGTGCTGCTCAGTGAGTGGTACCAACAGCCTGCCCCCCTCATTGAGGGCTGATCCCCTCCATGCCCCCCAACAACCCTCACACCCACCCACCCCCACCTCAACAGCAAACACAGGAACACAATGTTTTCCCCTCTGCAAAATTATTATTTATCGGTGGCAAAGGCTCCATAGTGCTGGAACTGGCCGAGGGGTGTGGTGGCCTAAGTGCCAGTACCCATGGCTGCAGTGACAGCAGGAGGCCAAAAACATGCCCCGTGTGGGTGGTGGTTGCTCTCAGATTAAAGTATCACCACGCCCCGCTCTCCTAATTGCCCTGTGAAACTCTGATCTCTGCCCCATGCCACAGCCAGCCCCGTGGCAGGTGCCTTGAGCCACCCCAGGGCATCCCCCAAAGCCCCAGCTACTCCTCCAGAGGAGCCCAAACAGCAAGATGAGATCCCAAATTTCCTTGCCCTGTAGTAGGTAGCTGAGAATAAGGCATTTCAGGACCTGTTTGTGATGGAAAAGCACAGTGTCATTACTTGAGGCATCTGCTGCCATGGATTGTGACTGGAACTGCCAGCCAAAAGGGAGAGTTTCCAAAGAAAACTTTACCCACAGAAAAAAAAAAAAAAAGGCAACTGCAACTGAAAGTTGAATATTTTTGCATGAGAAGTATGGATTTGCCATGCATTAGATTTTCCAGCACCTAAAAGGAGGCTAAAGAAAGCTGGAGAAACTTTTTACAAGGGCATGCAGTGGTAGGACAAATGAGGGATGGCTTTCCATTCAAAGAGGGTAGGTTTGGGTTGGATATTAGGAAGAAACTGCATTATAAGAGTGGCAAGACACTGGCACAGATTGCCCAAAGAAGCTGTGGCTGTCCCATCCCTGGAAGTCTCCAAGGCCAGGCTGGACAGGGCTTGGAGCAACCTGGGACAGTGGAAGGTGTCCCTGCCCATGGCAGGGGGGTGGAACTGGATTATATTTAAGGTCCTTTCCAATCCAAACCATTCTATGGTGATCTGTGTTTCCTTCCATATTCCCCAAATTTAGGGGAGAGAATAAAACTAATAAATATTTGCACTTGGTCCAAACACCCTATTTTAATATTAAGCTATTCATATTAAATGATTAATATGATTCAGAATCTGTTCAAGGCACCCAAAACTATCACTTTTCAGTCACTGTACAACCTCTCTCCAGTGCGCTGGTGATGCAGCAGTATCTGGGAAAAAAGGCAGTTGTTCCTTTGCACAAGATGTAAAAAGCTTTAAACACATCTTTTTGTGGATGGGAGGCATTTTGCCAAACAGCATCAGTACATTCAACAGCATCACTCTGGCTGCTGAAGGAACAGTTCAGCCTTATCAAAGATAATGGCATAGCCCTTGATGCTGCAGAGAGAAATCACCAGAAATGCAGCAGTATTTGGGAGAGTCACTCGAGGTCTAATGCACTTAAAGCACCTCCATTCAA
The DNA here is from genome assembly GCA_013389925.1 of Aegithalos caudatus. Classification (NCBI taxonomy): domain Eukaryota; kingdom Metazoa; phylum Chordata; class Aves; order Passeriformes; family Aegithalidae; genus Aegithalos; species Aegithalos caudatus. Next base: position 1,944,345 of record WEIU01009166.1, read on the forward strand.
TCCTCACACACACACCAAAACCTCATGCAAACATGAGCCTGGAATCTGCTCCCCTGCCAAACACTCCAGAGGTGTCTGCAGTCACCAAATTCCTGCAGGTTTGTACCTGATTTTCATCTGCTGCACCCACTACTGAGCTCATCATCCCTGTGCTCACGAGGGAGTGCTGGCCAGGCCCTTTCTGGCAGCAGCACGAGGACACCATGGCAGATTCCAGCCAGGATAGCTTCCCCTGCACACAAACATGACACCTGTGACACAGAGCTCTTACCCCTGCAGCAGGAATGTGCTCACCCTGGGAAGTCCCGAGGTTTTCCTTGTTACATTTAACTACCTGTGGCTTTTGGCTTACATAAAAAAATTATTTCCCACAGCACAGTAGCCCCCATATCCAACCCAATAAACATCCCATTTCCCACTGCAGCCAAATCAGCAGGATAATGGTGGAGATCAGCCAGCAAATGACCGATGACCAGTGGGAATCAACATCCACCAGCACTGACTGGTTTGGGAACTGGCTACCAGGAGTGGGACATGGCAGGCAACAGCATCCCAGACCTAAACAAGGACAGGAAAGACCTGAATCAGTGTTATTTCAATTTTTTTAAGGAACATCTAGATCATGTTCCAGCCCTTTTCATAACCAATTAGTGCCTGGCAGAACGGGCAAACAAATAAAATTTCAAATAGGCAATAGTGGTGTTCAGGTCCTTTTGATGTTCACTTTGTTCCACAACATCTAATGTTTTGGCTGAACATATTCTAGGTGTTTGTCCATAATGTTACAACAATCACAAAATAGCCTTTCCTGATGGACCTTTGCAATCTGCCACTCTGTAGTCCCTTCCAGGGATGAGATTGCATTTACCCTTTGTTTCCCAACTGAAAATAAAGCCATAAACCAACATTTCAGCTTTAGGAACAGAGCCTTCTGAATAGGACTAAGGAAATTTGCATAAAGCTGTATTTTTAGCTTTTTAGGGAGCTGAAGATGCCACACACCAGCTGTTGCACATGAGCACATCTGTACAAATGGGAGCACACTCCACATACAGCGAGAACAAAAAAAAGAGACCTCCCCTTTGCAGCAGTGAGCTAGTGACAGACAGCCCTGGGGCTGGGGAGCAGAGACAGAGCTGCTGCCTCAGGAATTCCCCCTTCATTTCCTTCAGTCCTGCCTTGTAGCAAGGTAGGTTCCCTGAATTTGCAGAGCTCTTTTCTAAACCTGTTGCACATTCACTTAATCCCTGCTGCTGCCTGTCCTACCATCCAGCTGCCTTCACTGCAGAGAGCTTCATCCTTGGCTGAGTTACTGCCTGCCCAGGTCTGTCCTCCTGGCTCAGGATTAGACACAGCAAACAACACTCAGGGCCCAAATGCTGTTTTTGTCTTGTATCCACCATGTACACGTTCAGTCCATGTGCTGGTGGGTTGGAGTGCTGACTTTAGGGAACACATTTTGCCTTGCCAAGCACAGCTGGAGATGCCATGGAGCCTGGTTCCAAAGATAGGACAGAAACACTCGGGATTCACTCTGGCATCAGCACCACGCTGCCTCCATGGAGCACACAAGTGGAAAGGACCTCCTGGGTCATCAAGTTCATCTGCTTGTCATCACCAGTAACCACATCACTAGATCAATTAGGAGCTGTTTGATTGGGCTATCACAGCTAATGGGCTCCTCCGTCTGGCAGAGGAATAACAGGATCCATAGGTGATGCCAGGCTGGAAACAAGGGGTGACCATTTAACAGTGCCTGCCTCTGCCCAGGGCACCCCATGGCACACACAAATCTCCAGTCTGTCTTCACTCCAGCCTGAATGTTGTGCCAAGACCATTTTATCCAGTGGCTTTCTGCTCCAGAACCGAGTCTGGGAATCTGTGGACAGCAGTTCCATCGTTTGTGAGTAGTGACAAAGAAAAGTAGTTTCCATCAGCTGTGTGATAATATGGTTACTGAAGTTTGGTTGGGTTTTGGTTTGGTTATCTTTTAGGGAATTGCACCTTCCCCTGGGCAGCACCTAAGAAATCAACAAGCTGAAAGAGAAGGTTCAAAAAGAAACAAAACTTAAAAAAAAAAAAAAAAACAACCACCCACTGCTTTGAGCAAAACAAGAACTAATTCTAAAGAATCCTCTGGCTGCAGCTTTAAAACTCACCCTAAGTGTTATGCCCATGACCAGGTTTACAACAGCAAGGAGCTAAATGGAATTTATTATTTGTTTTCAAGGTATGGCATCAAATAATGAATCAAAAAAAAACCAAACAAACCATATTCATGTGCCCTTTTCCCACACGCTTTTGAAGATGCCCTCTTGTAGATTAAACTGACATCTAAGATAATTAGCATATCTTCAGGCTGGAGATTTAATGAATAACAAACAAATAATAAGTCTCTCATACTTACTAAAAAGCCTGGGCAACCTCTGTTCTAATATTTTCTTCTAAGCAAACATGTATACACTGCACCATGGTTATAGTAGTGCTAAGATTCACTTTCTGATCATTATCAGTTCCAGAAAAAAAAAATTATCAGAAAACCCCAAAGACTTGAGGGCAGTTGAATTTTTTTTTCAGGCAAAATAAGACGTTTTGCTTCATTCTTGAGCTTTTCTATATTCCACATTTCACATAAACCCAAAATACCTCACTTAAATGATGTAAATCACTGCAACATCCCAGACATACACAAAAATAAACACTTTCATTCCATGGGGCTGTTTCAGCCTTGTGTGGGATGCTTAGACTACGTGATTTAGTGGAATTACCCAGAAGTGACAGCATATTCTACACAAGGGGTGACGAATTTTATCAAGAACGTAATGGAGAAGATTTTGAATCCCTAAGTAACAGGACATGAATTCACCTTCCACTGAGCAATGGGACAAACATTTAAGTCCTGCTCAGGGATGGAAGGAAACGCTGCAGCTCCTCACTGGAGATTTGTGGGACCCTCAAAATGCAATACCCTTGAAAGTGTGCTAATATAGTATAAAAAAGAAACAAGTCTATGTATTTATACATGATTATGGCACTGTCTAAGGGAATAATTTATTCAGTCATTCCCCATTTAGTTGGGGATCCAAAGGCCTTTTCCAAACATCCTACTCAGTGCAATGGGTTCAGCTGAGGACCAAAACATCAGTTGTGTGCTGAATGCTGATGAGGTGATCCCTCACCTCTCACTTCTCTGAGCTGGGGAACAACTCCTGGTGAGGTCTACAGGGTCACCACCAATGCAGGATGGAGAGAACAGTCTTGAAGACAACATTCAGCTTAAGGCCAGGACCAACTCAATAAAATTCTCAGAAATGCTTCCCCAAGTGCCCTATAATGAAATCCAGGGTCACCCCAAGGTACAGAGTGTAGTACCCTGAGGACAGGCTTGAATAGGTAGGACCAGTGCAGTAAAGATACAAATATTAAATCCAAATGAAAACAGACCAAGGCTACTAGCTCATAAAGAAGGACTTTTAAAGTAAATATTGTGGGAAAGCCAACAGTTTGACAAGACATGTGGCTTGGGAAAATGCAGTCTCCAATGGAGAAGTCATGAAAATTTAGTATCCTTGAAGAAAAGGATAGGAGAGAAGCCAAAAGCAGTCAGGAGGGAAGCAGCAGGCTGCAGGGCCAGCTGACAGCCCTGTCAGGGCTGCAGAGAGGGAACAGGACAGGACACCATGTGTGCATTTCTGTCCAGACAAGCCTAAAAGGCCAGGTGAGTGAACTGCAGTGCCCTGGTTTCAGATGGGGCTATTAACATAACCAGCACCTTGGAAACCTGGTGGGGGGGAAAGATAAGCAGCAGAACATGGTAATGAGTGGGTACAAATCAAACAGGAATGAGAGTAGGCTGTGCAGGGGAACGAGCTGAGCATCAAAGGAGCTGGGCATTAAGGAGAGCTTATCAAGGAGCTCAACCAACATAACTGTATCAACAAATAGTTGATACTGTTAGGATTGCAGTCCCATGCCCAGACATTATAGAGTTATTCCATCCTCCACCCACCCAGAACAGGCCAACAACAGCAAAACCTTAAGGGAGACAAGTGAGGCTGTGATGGATATAAGCAGAGACAAACACAAACAGGAGATGTCCCTCTCCCTGTACAGATGGGATCACTGACAGGAGGGAACATGTTTACATTTAAAATGGAAAGTTACTGCTCCCTCCAGCAGTAATTTATGACCTCTGACACAAGAGCCTCTTCAGCACATCCTGAGCAGCACCAAGGACCCAGCAGATTTGATTGCAAGTGTATGGCCAAGGGCTCTCTGCACCTTAAAACTGACAAATCTTGAGGGTTGCCTTGAAATCCTGCTACTGTAAGTTTAGCTTGAAGAGGGTACTGCCTAAACAAACAGGCACTTGTTCAAAGAAAATTAAAAAGGAAAAGCCCTTAAGGAAAAACACACCCAGGAGGTGGGAAGACCATTTGAAGAAGTCATTAGAGTAAACGTGTATTGCTTAAGGGGAAAAAAAATCAGAATAAAAGCTAGTGTGCTTAAAATGAGACAATTAACAGTAAAATGAGACTAAGGAGAAGCACTGTCCAAATAGCAAAAATGTAAAAACAAAGACTAAAAACTAAAGTCTGCAACTGTGCCAAAATACTCCAAAGACTGAGAAGAATTTTCCAAGCCACAGCACTAATAACAAAACACATTGAGGAGTCCTTGATCACAGGGCTAAGGGAGCCTCCAAGGAAGATAACAGCGGAGTAGAAAAGCTAAATTAACTTATTCACAATAAGCTGATAAATCCTGATAACACAGAACCAGAGTCAGGGATTAAATCCCCCTCCCAGCAGCACTGAAGGTGCTCAAATGTGCAATCACCCAGCTCAGGCTCCATAGTGCACTTCGGGGGAAAGGGAGGAAAGCTCATATAAACAGAGTAACAGAGCACACAGAGAGAAGTGACAGGCTGGGGAAGGCTCATCACAGTTTTCTGTGAGACAAGTCCTGCCTCATCAGTCCCTCTGAGTCCCCTAAAGTGTGGTAAGAGCTGCACTGCTTGACACGATGAACTTCTCTTTCTAATGAACCAGTTACAAGAATATGAGGTGTCATCAAGTAAAGGAAGAGTTTCTTTGAGTTAAAAATGGTTAAAAATGGAAGCACTAATAAGAGAGCAACTCTCCCAGTGGAGGTGAGACCCGACAGGCATCTCTGCAGCTCAGCTTTTTGTAAATGACTATGAAAAGACAATTAGCAAAGGGACAAATTGAATGATTCAAGAGAGTTCAAAGCTTCGAGTCAATTGAGAGAAAACCACAAGTCACTCAGGACAGAGTGGCTGGACAAGAAAGTGGCAGACAGATTTCAGCCCTGAAAAATGGAGAGAGAGGAGAAAAGCTTGCTCTGCTCTACCTGCACATTACAGCTCCACAGTAACCATCACTGTCAGGGGTGTATTAAGGAGTTCTGTGGCTAAGGTCACAAATAAATGTCACATCATTACCGAGGAGCAATCAGGAAGGTTTAGCACCTGATAGGAACTGTTAGGAAACATGGAGAGGATAAAACAAATTATTTCTGTCATGCTGCTTTATGATTGCTGAGTCTGCCCAACTGCACTGTTGTGGCACTGTGGCCTTCCTCATCACCATCATAATAGGGATTTAGAGAGGTACCCACAGGGAATACCTCTCCTGGCCACAGAGAGAAGCAGGAATGGGAAGGGCTTTTGGCCAAACTCACTGCAACTCTCAGTGGAAAACAGACTATAGAGGGAATACGCTCATGACAGTCCACAAAATCAGGAGGAACCCACAGAAAATAAAGAGTAGCTGCTGTTCAGGATTACTCACAGCACTAGAATTAATGGATACTAAATAAATTATCATATAGTAGGTTTAAACAAACAAAGGGAAGGGTTTTTTTCCCCTCCCCATAAGATGTAATTGCATTGTGGAACTCATCGCCCCAGGATGTTGTGGATGCCAAACACATCAAGAGAGTCAAAAGTCAATTAAACAAATTCATGGACAGGTCCATCAGTGGCTATTAAACATGATGATGGAGACTCAGCCTCTGGCTGACAAGTCCCTGAACCCCATGAAACTTTATCACAGAAGGATTTACTTTGTGCTTGCCCTGTTTGTTCCCCTCAACATCCACAGCCAACCATGGACCCAGGTACTGGGTTATTCCAAGGTATTCCAGACTGGGGCCAGCACTCAGAGTTGAAGTGAGCATTTTCAGGTCTCAGCAGATGCCAGCTCTTGTCTAGAGTTCTAGACTTCCTCTTCCTCCCTGTCCTGAAGTGACATTAATCTTTTGAACACAGGGTGCACTGCCAGCAACTTAGGCTAAAATTTTGGGCTTTAAACCTCAGGAGATTCCAAGGACATGAAATCCAAAATCACACCCAGATGTCAGCCCTTTGTTTGGATGTCATGATTTATACTCTGAGTGACACTTCCTCTTCTGTCTCCCTAACAATGACAAAACAAAGAGCTATAAACAAAACCTGACTCCAGATGTTCTTTTGCCCTCATTAGCCACCAGCTTGGCTAATACTATTTCATCAGCCCTTTGTTTCAGGGTGGCAAGCCAACATCAGCAACTCGAGGACACTTTGATGGGCTCCCCCCACTTGGGATGCGACAAATTCCCAGGACACTCCTGCCCAACACTCACTACAATAACAAGCACACGGCTGAATTACTGCCCTCGACAATGTTTGGTACGTGGAAAAACTTGTGCTTCCTAATTACCACGGTTGCTCCATAAAAATCCCCCTCAGGCAGCCGCGTGCAATCCTGGTGAGCCGCAGCCCTGCCCCTGGGCAGCAGCCCAGGTGGAGACAGCCTTTCCTCTTTGAAGAGCCTCCCCAGCATCCCAGGTGTCCCACCCACTCGCCAAATCTATTCCTAGACATATCAGCCCTATTTATTCTCCACACTGACTCTCGCACCGGTGCAAAGGGTGAGAATCAGTCAGGCTGGACACATAAGTAGGCTACAAAACAAAGACTCTTCCTCTTCCTTTGAAGCCTACTATCCATTATTTTTGATAAGAGGTGCAGCAGATTTATTTCTCTGGTTTGAGCACTCCTAAGCTTCTTTACTAAGCCTGGCAGCGAGAACCTCAAAGCAGATGCCAAACTCTGCAATCTTTTTATGTGTGGTAGAAATAATCCCTTTTCCTGGTGCCTGGGAGAGCTGAACCCTGACATGCACAGGAGCTGCTGATGGACCAGCACTTGGGAACCAAACAGAACCAGAAATGGTCTCTTCTCCCCACAAAGCCCCTTCTCTCTGTAGCCAACCAACAACCACAAAATTTCTTCTTTTCTGAGCTCCAACCTCACCCTGGCACCAAGGTTGGGAAGAAATACTCAGATCTGACCCCAAAGCGCATAACATCCCCCTGTGCCAGATCTTCTAACAAAATATCCTTTACTTCTCATCCCCCTGCAGTTTAACTTCTACCTTTAGATGCTTTGTGAGTTGAAGAAGCTCAAAAAAGCTCATGTAACAGGGGAACCCAGCTCCCAAAGCCACCCCTGCTCCCAAATTAACACAGGCCAAGCTAACAATGTCCTTTGGCTGGCTGGCTGCCTTGGGCTGAGGAACCAAATGAGTCACCAAATCCCAGTGCCAAATCCCCAGTACGAGGGTAATTGCAGACATTTTGAACCAGATTAAGCTGCAAGGGCAGAGGGAAGCTAATCATAAAAGGAATAAATCAAGAGGAAACACTTGGCACTTCGCTTTTGGCAGGGAGGGGCTGATCAACTTTTACTCTGGAGGAATAGGGAGTGTGAGAGGGAACATTTACTTTCACTTGGCTCCCAGGATGTCCAAGGACTTTCACATCCCTGCACAGAGAACAGCTGCTGTATGTCTTTACATCTCACAATGATAGATTCCTCATTTAAAAATAAATCAGAGCAGCCTAGGATAGATGCCAGCACATTTCCCCCAGTTTTCCCACATCCTACATTTTAAAGGCAGCTGATGAGCTCCTCCATCCTTGCTGATCCCTCATCCTTCCTTTAATAACTCCCCATGTTCCCATTAAAACCAGTGCACTGCCCTCCTCACCTTTAAAATTTCCCCAGAGCTGTAGTTCCCTACTTTGGCTGCTCTTGCTCAGTTTTGTATCATGTGGTGTTACTGCTTTAACAGCACCAGCACTCTGTGAAGTTCTTTTTGTTTTGTAACTTTTCTCCACAGGCAACACCACTGAAGCCTTTGTGTAAAAAAATCCCACCAAAAAACACAACCTCTACTGGGCTAATCCATCTCCAAAATGACTATCTCGTCAATCACTTATGAGAATGTTTTAGAAGTTAAAATCAATAGTTCAGACACAGCTGGAACCAACACATACTCTCTACATATAGATTTTGACCTTCGGGTTGATGTTTTCCCCCAAAACTTATAAAAGGGACCCACATTTGCAAACAAGGTGCCCAAGCACATCACGTTGAGCAACACAGAGGCTATCAGAGCTGGGATCTCATTACACCCTCTGCCTCCCACTCCGGGTTGTGCTCCCTTGTTACATCTTGTTTCAAATTAGAAGGAGAGCTCCTCACGCCAGCAGCAGTGGCTCCCCGTGGCACCACTGCACCAAACAGGATTAATAAGCTAAGACTAAAGACAGCTCTCAAAAGCACAAAAAACTCACAAGAAACAAAGGGATGTGGCAAAGTCTTGCCCCTGCCCTGGATAAAGAACTCTCAAGATGCTTGAATAACTTCAGGACATCCATGAACTTGGCTTCTCTATCATGAGTTTCATTTTCCACTTTTAACCCCAGCGCTCCTCAAATTAAGTGAGCCTAAATGAAAAGATTCTTTACATGGTCTAAGATATATATTTTTTAATGTTTCATCAACATAGCTCAAAGATTTAAGTAGTCCATTCAAACTGGGTCATTTGTGTTGCAGACAACTCAGCAAGCAGGGGATAAGGATTTTAGTGGCAGGAAAACAAGCAGCTGTCCTTTGTCAGGAGTCTGCTCAGTCCTAGCCCAGGATCTCACACCACCCAAAGCATGGTTTTATCATTGTCTTCCTTCTGGTTTAGGACTTACCTTGGGAATTCAGCCATCCCTGCCACAACATTTGGCTGGGGAGGTGTTGCCTGCTCAGCTTCCCACCAAACCGCACCCAGAGCTCCTGGTGCTGCCCTTCCATCAGGGCACACAAAGATGTGGCATTTGGGTTCTGGCCATCAATTCCCAGGGGCTTTACATCAACTGAACCACCTTTCCCATAGCCTGAAGAGGCTGACCTGGAGCAGTGTCTGCTTTTTATCAACTGGGATGCAGAAAAAAGGAGAGATTTGCCAGTGGCCACCAAACAAGTCAGTGGTTAAGGTAAGGTGCTCTTTGCCTGGAGCTGAAGATGTCCCAATCATCTTTTCACACTCATCTGCTGAGTTCCATGATAACAGCTCAAGGTTTGGGAGAGCTCACACTGTGCTGCCATTTCACCCAGTTGCAGATGAGAGTTTCATCCCTCTTCATTCATTGTGGTTTCTGTAACAGGAAGCTTTCAGTATGATAGGAATTCCCAGGCCAAAAAGTATAATTCTAATAATTCGGCTTCACAACAGCAGATCAGGTGTCACTGCTTCCCTGAAGGTCTTAAATCCTTCCTCCCCCTGCCCACCCTCCCTAAGAGCATCACCTCTGAAAGTTCACTTTTCCCAGGACTAGCACATCATCACTGGATTTTGCTTCCACAGGAACTTCCAACACCAAAAATGATGCCCATGGAGTGGTTTTGGTGATTTTCTCCAAGTATAGTGGGCCTGCCTTAATGGCAGCATCTCCTTGGGCAGCACTGCTGTCCCTGGCACCATGGACCTCCAGAGAAGGTGGGTCTGGGGGCTACACAGGGAACTCAGTGCCCACACAAATGAGCACACTTACTGAGGAGAACAGCACTAGAAAACAGAGCTGTCACTCCATGGGAAATCCTCATTTTCAAACAAGATTAGTTTTGCCTTTAATCATCCTTCATCCAACCAATGCTCAGGGCAAGAGGACTTGCAGGAAAAATTCAACCTCCCTGTCTTACCCTTTGCTTGCAGCTGTTGTTACAAACACACACAAATGAGACCATCATATTTGCATGCCATTTGACTTGGCATGAGAGTTTCCCTGCTGGAAGGAAAGCTTCCTCAGGCTGGGTGGTGTAGGGCTGTCCAGGAACAAAACCCTTTTCGACAGAAAAGGAGGAAGAAGTTAGTTATCTCCTGCCTTGTCCCAGAGCTTTGGAGTGAAGGCACTGATGGCAACAGCAAACAAGTGCTCAGCAGCACTTCAGTGATGTGGTTTAAGTAGAAAAAAAAAATCCCTTTCTTGAGCATGGAGCTAAGCAGGCCCCAGGCAGTAATGGGTACATGATGAATAATAAACCCAGCTGAAGCAAGATGCATGAGTCAACCCAGATGAAGAGTTCCTCTTGGTTCCTCCCTCCCCCCTGCCTTCGACTGTTCCTTGGAAAACCCATATGCATTATAAGGGTGTCCACAAAACAAACATTTGGCTGCTTTCTTCAAGAAACCTTGGAGAGCCCAAAACTGGCTGTGTGGGCTGAGTACTCAGCGGGGTACAGTAACCAAAGCAAAGAGAAACCTCCTCAGGGGCTGTTAGAGCATTTGGGATGGGGGAAATGGAGCAGAAATCTTTGTAGAAAAGCTATTTACATCTGTTTGACCCTTGTAAAACAGGTCCCCAAGGCTCTTCCCCACTTGAAGGCATTTGGATGACAAGGCTGCAGCAGCAGTTTGATCCTTCCCAGGGGAAAGGAATGGGGCAGAGCCACCACGGGTAACCACCAAGCACACACATGCCACAGGCAGAGCAGTCCCACCTGCTCTGCCAGGCAGGAAGGGACAGCAGGAGGCTCCCTGGAAGGACCGGGTGCTGCCTCTTGGCTCGCAGTCCCAGGAGGAGCCACTGAAAGTGAAAGATACCTGCACCCTACTCCGGACTCCACCTTGTCCCCCCAGCCTTCCCCGACAGGCAGCTCCTCCCTAGGAGGCTGTTCATCCCCTCCCACTCAAATCCCTTCATCTGCTTGCCAGAGCCCAGGCTGCTCCAGGAGGGTCTGGCTGCCCACAGGTTTTGCAGGGCTGCAGCTCAGCTCTGGGTGCCCCAGGGCTCTGGGTCTGCTCTTCCCTTGCTTTGTTCCAAATGCCCACTGGAGATTTACAAGTTTGCCCATCCCAGCAGCACATGTTGGCCTCAACCCTTGGGAAAGCCAATCCCATGACGTACAGATAAAGGGGACCCCTCATGCTAAGAATCTTTGCTGAAACTAATGTGGATGCACACAAGTGACCAACCCATGGCAGGCAGAGCTCCTGCTGCTGGTGTGGAGCCAGGCTCACCCACAGCTCACTGCTCACTCTGCCTCCACATTTGCTACCACCACAACCTTCCTCACCCCAAGGCCAACACCACCTCCACTTCTCCCTGAATCATGAGTGGCACCAAGCCAGGAGGAGTGTGGAGGTGGTCTGCTTGCTAGGGACCATGAACAGCAGAGAAATGGGATGACAGAGACCTGACTTGCACAGTTCTACACCCAGCAGCTTTGTGCCATGGTAGGTAGACCACAGGGTCCATAAGAGGTGGCAGGTAAATGCTGATCCACCTGCACAGGAAGAAAGTTTCAAGTCTGGTCTCATTCAGGACAGCACTGGGTGTGACAGCCAGCTCTGCTGCTGGCTCCTGTCACTGGAGGACAGTGACAAGCTGCAGGACAAAGCCTTGCTCTGTCCACTACTCCAGGAAAAGAGAAAGTGGGGTTTCCACTGTGGATGGCCTGGAGCATATGGGCAATGCAGAGGGGTCGACACACAAACCCCAGGTGTGCTCTGCCTCAAAAACCCAGAGCATTTGCCACCCCATGGAAGCTCCCTCTTCTTTAGGCCACCCCATCACACCTGGGAATCCTCATCAGGCTCATCCCCACCAGGTACCACGAGCAGCCAAGTGAACATGGCCTCCTCATCCTCCTCCAGGCTGTTGAGCAACCCCCAGTGGGTGGACACACACCCAGGCTAAACACAGCTCCAGCACAGCCACCCCCACCCGCCGTGGCTCAGGCCCAGGTCACCAAACACATTCTTGCTTTGGGTGCGCTGGTTCCCATGCTCCTCCCCGGGAGAAGCCTGTCTTGCTCAACCCCACTCAGCTCTGGTTTCCCCAGTGCTGAACCCGGAACCAGATTTCACTCATCACAAAACGTGCCAGCCCTTCTTGCCACACAGCTGTGTCCCAGGGCCTGGCTGGTCCCTACCACAGCACTCCACGTCCCTCTGAGTAGGGCTGCAGGCCAATGGGGAGGGAAAGGCCTCTGTTGCAATTGTCATTGTCCCTAAGCCCTGTTTTTCACCAGATCAGCCCGTGAGATGAAGGACAGGGATTTTAAGGCTTTCAATGCCTCCTCAGCACAACCTTTACCTCCATATGACACCTCAGAGTTTTGCAATCCAGGTTAGCACCAATCTGCCCTATTTCGACTTCAAAGCACTTCACAAACATTAAGCAATTAATCCTCTCATTGCCCTCCACAGGAGGTGAGCATCTTTATCTGTTTCCCCATCAATGAGAAGGAGAGAACTAAGTGCCTCTCCCAAGGCTGTCTGCACTTGACTCCCAGCCCCAGGCTGGGGCCATCAGAGGAATGGACAGGTGCACCTCAGACAAAGGAAATGCTGCAGGAATCACATAACCTAAATCAAGCAACTTTGGTTTTCTCCATATGATTCAGTTTTTGGAGCATTTTCTGTTCATCACAAGTCAATGACCTGGAAGAAAAACGGCCAGACAGAGGAGGCCACTGACACAGCAACCAGGACCAGCTGGAAAACCAGGGGCACACACACAGTAAGTGTTTTTAATAAGCCAGGAAAAGTCCAACATCTTGCAATAAAGAACAGAGCTCAGCATGGACAATTCCAGAGTAAGGGAACAAACTTTGATGTGACCACAGATATACAGACAGCCAAAACACAGCATGAGCTACTGGCAGTGCTTAGCTCCTGCTAAAAACTGGGGCAGAACATCCCAGCTCATCCTGCACTTTAAATCACACTTATTTCCTCCAGGTCAGGCAGAGCTTGGTTTAGGGAACCCTACAAACCTCTGAGGCATTGGTACAGACATGGAACTGGAAAGGGAGCTGGCCTTCAGCTGCAGGAAGTCAGCAGGTGTCCCACCAGCGTGGTGGAAGCTCACTCAGGATAGGACATGTGTCACTGGGAGTGATGCTCCCCCTCAGCCATGCTCCACATCAGTCAGGATTCACTCAAGCACTGCCAGCAAAGAGCACAGCACCCACATTCACCAGGTCCATCATGTACCTCTGAGCTGCAACCAGCAAATAAAAGAGTGTTTTATCACCTGAAATGACTATTTATTTGTTGAATACATGAATCCATGAGCACTCCTCCCTCCCCCAGCATCCAGGAGTGCTCAGGAGAGGAGAAGGAAACACCCTGATCCCAACAGCCCTGAGCCAGGAGAGGCTGTGCAGAGGGAGAATGGGCTGCACACACACCAGAGCCCACCATTTATTAAATGTTTTAATAAATCTAATTATTAAAACATTTTATTGTATTTTCATTTATTAAAACCTTTTCAGGAACGTTGCTGCTGGCTGGGGAGAAGGGACTACCTGAGCCGCGGGAGGGCTCCTGCTCTTCCCGTGCCCCGTGGGATGGGCCAGGCAGGGCTGGGATGCTGCTCCCAGCTCCCTTTCACTTCAGCAGCAATTTCTGTCCCCAGGGTTCCTCAGAGCATGTGAGTGAAAGTCTCTCTGCTTTTGCAACGCCGCTGACCCAGGGTGGGACTCCTGCTCCTCTGCAGCTCCAGTGGCAGGGAAAACCCACAATTGCAGGGCTGACATGGAAGCACTGGATCATTTTTCTCATCATTTCCAATGGCTGTGGCTCGACACTGACTGCTGACAATTACTCATTACTACTCACCCCAAGGTTCCAAACCTCGGTTCTAAACCCTGTGAAGATGTAAGAATCCCAAAGCGTTTTTGGATGGAGAGGGGTGACCTTTAAACAAAGCTCTGCAATGCCAGATCAATACTGGAAAGAGCTGAAATCAGTCCAGCGTCTCCCTTAAGTGGCAGGAGAATTTCAGGCAGATGAAATGCAATTCTCTAACTGCAGTTATTAGAGGCAGCGGGGGTAGAAGCCTTGCTGGATCTGGAATAGAAGTACCATCCCGAGGGAAGGCTTTTCTTAGCATCAAGAATCACTATATGTACTGTTTTAAACAGGTATTCAGAGCATGCCTTGAATTTATGGCTAAGCACAGACCTCAAGTCACAGTAGCACCTTAAAAAGGGAGATTTGCCCACCTCCACAGAGGGTGGCACATCTGTGCCTCCAGCACGGGCTGCACCCAGGCCCCAGGGAGGGGAGGCAGAGGTGTGGCTGCCCCAGGTGCCGCTCCCACAGGAGCACCCCAAGGAGCAGGGACAGCGTGGGGCTGGCTCACAGCAGACAGTGCCACCTGCTGTCACCTGCTCCCCGTCCTATCCCTCCCACCGGGGTCCCCAAGCACCCTCCCAGCTTGTCAGTCACAGCCCCCATGCAAGCCAGACCCCAAAAAGCAGCTGCTTTTCTACATCACATTCTTCTCTGCTCATCAGGCCCTTCCCTCTCTCCATGTGGGTGTGTGGGACAGACATGAGCTGCTGGATGATCCACTGTTTGTCCATGACCTTCAACATACCATGGGATTTGACACCACATGCTGATGTTGTTTACCAAGGAAAAGGCAGACACCAGCTCTGGGATACGACAAGAAACAATTTCTGAGTGTGCTTTGTCACAAGAAACAATTTCTGAGCGTGCTCTGAAAATCCTGGCTTTGTGTACCTTCCTTGAGCATTGACATCATGTCTTCCACTCCTGAACCTCTCACCACCTTTCTGAGGCACAAAGAGGAGTCCAAGCTCCTTAGAAAAATTGCTCCTTGAAATTGAGCAGGGAGACCACCTCATTCAAACCCTGTGATTAGGTGTGCATTTGGATACTGCAATTGCATGACATGCCCACAAACCCAAAATGCCTTAAAGAACAGTTATAGGTTTTACCTTGACCCCACAAGGATGTAACACCTCACAAAACTCCTATGAACTCCTCCAGACAACCTTTGCAGCTTGGCTCAGACCAGAATCAAAGCCACCGAGCTCAGCAGGACTTTGGACCCTCAGGGACTCAATAGACCCTTAACACTCACCACAAGGAGCTTCTTTAACAGATGGGGGGATTCTCTAGCATGTTCTCAAACTTATAAGCATTTACCTTGCTCTTCTTTTTGATACAAGTCATTGGAAGATGAAACCCCCCTCCCCAAGAAATCTACTTGCCAAGCCCTTTTCAAGCCCAAATTTGCTTTTCCATTAACTGGCCACCAAGATCTTGACCAACAGCACATTAACATTTGTCATATTTGAGAAGTGAAAGACCCATGGATTCACTAGGATAGATACTTAAACCAGTTTACAAAACAAAGCTCAAGTCAGAGAGAAAACCCCCACAACTAAGAGGGAATGGAACTCATTGCCTAAAACATCCTTTCTCAAAAAGCTTTCCTTAACCAGAATACAACAAATACAAGTAAGAATAAAGTGTTTCTCAAGAGCCCACTCTGGCTCCCCTGCTGGGGGAGTTGCTGGTGAGCACAGAAACCCCTGCAAGAGCCAGCACAGCAGGGCTACCCAAAAATCTGGCACACAATAAACTCCTCTCTGCTCCAGGACAGATGCTGTGACAGCTCTGACATGAAAGCTTGTGCCTCTGAGCCATTTGAGGAAGGTCCACCCTGGACAGGAACCATCTAGAAAAAAAATCAACTTTGTTGACACACCCTACCCCACCCTCCCCCCAAACACTTGATTTTGAAACCAAATAAACTGTCATAAATCACACACAGATTTCAAATAAAGCCCTACAAAATCAGGCCAATCCCTGAGAGACTACTTAGTCCCCTACTATCCCAAGTCTCATTATTACCTGGAAATCAACTTAATTTAAGAACTCACATTCAGCCTGCAGATGCCTCATAACCAATTATGCCAGACTCTGCTTCTTCCCGGTGCAGCACCCAAGGCACTTCCCAAGGCAATCCCATTGCTAGCTCTCCAAACCTTCCAGCTTCCCCCTAAATGTGTAGGGGGCACATATTTATGTTATCAGGAGGAGTCACATGCCTCAGGTCAGCAGAGCTTGTTTCCCAATCTCCTTGTGTTCAATTTCCCTCCTTCAGTCAGAGTGCTAAAGTGGCACAGGAGAACCCAATTCAATTAACAGGATTAATAGCAATTAAGATCCTGTTGGAGTCAGGGTTGTGCTCTTTAGTCTTGGAAAGAAACTAGATGTCACTGCAACAAGATAAGCAGCAGGTGATGCCAGAAGCTTTTTATTTCCAAGGAGATAAATTGGTTGTCTTCCTGAAAGGCCTCTCCTCCTCCTCCCCACCTCCTCTGACCAGAATTTGGCCTGGATGGAGCCAATTCCCTTCCAGCCTGCTCCTGCCCAACCCCATTCTTTGTACCTGAAAGAGCTCAGCTTCCCCTGAACAACAGTTGTAGGATCTGAAGGAACCACCCTGAAGTCACTCTCTTTTCCCATGCCTGTACAAAAAAAAAAAAAAA
>WEIU01009166.1:1961023-1976929 GCA_013389925.1 Aegithalos caudatus
AAAAAAAACCAACACCAAAACAACCCAGTTTCGCAGCATGTGTGGGAAAGAGTAGAGCACTTGGATGTGATGCTGAAGTTCCCTTTAGTTTGCCTTCTCTGTAGGATTTGCTCCTGACAGCCTGACCCTGCTGTGCAAAGAGGTTCTGCTGAGAGGATCAGTCCCAGTTATGGCACACTGGGATATTCCCACTCCCTGGCAGAGTCCTGACCCTTCCCACAGCAGGGCCCATCCTTGAAGGCAGGAAGGCACTGTCACTCTGGCAATTTATCCTACAGTCTCACTCTGTTATCACAGCACCTCAGAGAAGTTATTTTAGCTACAGAGCAGCTTTCTGGCTTCCTGTGTAGTTCCTTAGTGTTCTTCCTAATTGAGGGCTTTTAACATTAACAGCCTTTAGCAGCTGTTCTTCTTCCGGAGGTGGGGGGGGGGCACCAAATCTTTTATTCAAATTTCTTCTCTAAGAAGTAGAAACGTGACCCACATCCTAAGAAGATGTCCCTCAAGTGACAAGCCTTCCCCACTCTGTCACAGGCTCCTTTCAGCCCCTGATCCCAGGACTTGCTGAATTCACCAGTCCATACATAATCCCCAAGCAGGAACCAGGGATCTCTGGCTGAATATTTCCTACAGAACCAGGAAAGGGGCTCTACATGGCTTGGTGGGAGCTGGAACACCCCAATTCCAACGCTGGTGTCCTCAGTGCCCTCTCTCTGCTGTGTCACCTGTGAGTGAAATATTGGACAAAATGGGATGGGTTCACCAGGGGCTCCTGTCCGTGGAGGGGCAGAGCAGCAGTGGGCTCTTCCCAATAGGATGCTGCATGTAGCAGCCACCAAGCAAAATGGAAAATGGGATAGGAGGGGATTGTGGGACACACTGAGGTTGATGTCTGCAGTTCCTCTCCAGCCAGGGTGGGATCTGAATGGCAAAAAGCTGCCTGAGCCCTCAGAAGAGAGCTAGGATTTACTTTTTGTCAGAGCCTTGAGTGTTTTGAAGTCCGGAGAGTGGCAAGAAGCAACAAGCTCCACCAGTGCCCCCGGGAAATTGCAACAGAGTCACCAGTCAAAAGCATTCAAAGATCACAAACCAGACCCAGATGATCGTGAATCACAGCTTGGAAACCACAAATGGTTCTTAAGCCTCTTCAAAATAATGTAATTTACCAACAGGCTCCTTTGGAGTGGTTCGCGTTTTCCAGCTGCATTCTGAACCCGAGAGAAAGAATGGCCTAAAGCAGGAGTAGAGCTCCTCGTGCAGCCCCAGCTCCTGGGAACTGGGCTGATATCAGGGAGATGTTGTGATACCTGCACAAGGTTACCCATGGTGGTGGTGCTGGGGCTGTGGGAAGGGCTCTGTGGCAGACCCTGGTGTCAGCAGGGGTGGGCAAGGGGTGAGCCCTTGTGGGTGTGAAGGAGATCAGGGAGCCTCTCACATGGTTCCCAGCTCCCTCCAAGGCTTGTCTGGCCTCACCTGCCCCACACTCACCTTTGAAAGCCTGAGGGATGTCAGACAACAATTTTGTTTGAAAATGCTTTCTGTGCATTTCATCAGGGAACACACAGAGGTGATGTTAAGTGCACTTAATGTGGTAAAGCACCACAGGCTCCTTGGCCCACGTGTGTGGGCAATCCTGAAGCTACAGACAGAGCAAAACCTACATCCCAATAATACACAGGCAGTAAAGCTCTTATGTGTCATCAATGTTTTAATGCCCCATTTAAATATTAATATAATGGAACAGCATAAAAGCAATATCCCTGAAAGCACAGGGTCATTTAGTCCATTGCCCTGCTCTCAGGAAGAATTCAGAGACCTCCTCCAAGTGTTTTACTTCCCCAGCCCAGTGCTGACTTTCTCAGTCTCATAACATTAGTTCTAGTAATAATAATACATCATCATAATGCAAAGCTGGCCATCATGATAATTATTTATGACTTATGCTTCTGGCCGTAACTGAGTGTTTCTGCAGAGGTTTTAATTATCATTTATGCATCTTTGTTCCATGTCCATAAAAATCCCAGGGCTCTCTATGGCTGAAAGATGAATTTATAGAATCCTGGGAATGGCGGAGCCTGGATCCAATGAGAAAGGCTGTTCCTAACCACCAAAATACCAGATCCAGTGAAAGGACATGAATGTCAGCAGGGCACAAAATGCAAAAATGGGTCCCAGAAGGTGGAACTGCAGTCCCTGGAGTAAAAGGGACTCGTGTCAGCTGCATTTGTGCCTGATCCATGTCAGCACCTTGAGATGCCCACGGAGAGGTCTCTGGGTCTGAACCCCAGCTGGGAAAGAGGCTGGCACAGTGCGGGGGACAGCACACAGAGAGGAATTTGGGATCAGGGACAAGGGCACTTGTGCCCCCTGCCTCCCTTGCTCCCCAAGGAGCTGCACTCAGGGCTATCCAGCCCCTGGCCAGGAGTGTCTGCTCACCCTGGGTGTAATCCTGGAGCATCCTCACGGAGAGCAGGACCTGGCCCTCAGCAGCCCTGCAGTTCATCCTGAGCAGAGCAACAGCAAAGCACAAAGCTCAGGGATGTCTCAGCTAAACAGGCAGAGGCAGCAGCATCAGCTTCCTCCAGCACACCCCTCACCATCTGCTCCTGGCAAACACCTCAGCTCTGGAAGAGAGCTGCCCCAAGTGCAGGCACTGCGAGGCTGCCTTGAGCTTGGAAGCAGGCTAGATTCCTTCTTCCAAATTACACAGAGGGAAAAATACAGGATGCAACATCCCTGAGTATTTCCTACAGCATCCATGGCATAACATGAGAACCTCGGCTGTTTTTTTAACTGGAAAACCAAGTTTCTTGGTAAGTGGGGCTTGAAACTGTGAGCCAGGGGCTTCCAGAAGCTCAGAAAATAGGGAGGAATGAAGAAAAGAGGATCTTGGCAGGGATGAATAAGGATAAGAAGGAAAAGCATACTGCAGGCAGCAGCCATGGGCTTTGGCAGCCACTTCCTCTTGTAGAAGGAAAAAAAACCAATTTAAAAGCTGCTTGGGGAAAAGGAGGTTCAGCAGTGGATTTTTTCATCTCTGTTACCAGAGCAAAAGGACTGCTCCTCATATCCCTAATGGGCTGAAAACAGTGCCTTCACTGCAAAGCACCCCTCTCTCACAACCAGGCTGGAAACATACAAGGCATCAAAAATAATGTCACATTTATTAGGGAAGCAATTCAAGTGCAAAACTCACCGAGGGATATAGGGAGCTGACTACATGCAGAAATCAAAGGGAACCCTTGATGGAAAAGAAATGTTTAGCCACTATGTTCAAAGGCTCCCTAAATCAAAGACAAACTCCTTCTTTAATCAAGGCCATTGACCGAGGCTGAAAGCACAAAGAACTGCCAACAATTCCCACAGCGTTGCTTTGCAGGGCTGCAGGTGCTGATGCTCTTATGCCCAGTGCTCCTCCCCAGCATCCTGGATCTGTGTCCTGGGAGCAGCTCTTGGCACTCAAAACACAGCAGTTTTGTGGGGGCACTAAACCTCAGGCATCAGCCATCCAAACATCCCAGTGTCCCCATTTTAGCTGCAGGAAACTTTCAGTCTGTTCCTCTGAGCTCGAGGAGTCATTAGAAGGAGCAAGTCTTAATTGGGCTGTATCTAATCTCAGCCCGACCCAGGGGTCAATAGCTGTTAGCTAAAGTTTATCAGCAGTGTTTGGCCATCATTTATCAGCTTTGGGGAGATTGGAGTCAGACAGGTGTGCACCGTGCTGACGCACAGATGGGGTCAGGGAGTATTGATTTCCCCAACGGATACCAGCCATTAACAAGCACACATTTGGTGTGGTTAAAGTAACCACCAGAAACATGAGATGCTGGCAGGGAAAGGGCTGGCCAAGAATGAAGTGCACAGTTTATGAATGGACTGGTGGAATAACGTGGATCTCACGTGGCAGCACAGCTCTGAGGAAAAACCATCTCAGGAACAGGCTCAGTGTTTCCCATCTCTGCTGAACTCTATGCTCAGAATCAGACTTCAGCAATGTTATCCCCAGCTCTAGCTCATGTCTGCTACTTGTTTTCCCTTTCCTCCCAAAATCTCTTCTCTATCAGCCTGTGAAAAAGCCCACTGCTCATTTTAAAATCTCTCTATAGATAACAGGGAGAAGAAATGTTGTCAGAAAATTAAGGTCTTATTTCATAATTTGCATTCGTTTTCTTTTCCTATCATCACCTTTCTAATTTTTTTTTAATAGGCATTTTTTCCCTATGGAGCTAAGCAGGCTGAGAACTCTCCATTGGAAAAACTTAATTTCCTCTATTTGTCCAAAATGGCACAGTGAGCTGGACCAAAGAGCTTCAGCATCCTCTAGCCATCCTATGTTTCATTGAAATCAGAAGTATAATACTTTTTTCCCTATTTCTGGGCCAGTTCTGGGAGCAAATCATGTATCAATAGCTATTAGTGCTGCCAGTGGAACTCACAGGAGTAGCTAGAAATGCCAAATATTTCTGGGGTTGTGATGAAAGTCATTTGCAGTATATTTGGTTTTGTAGATCAACTGGCTTACAAAGTGATGGAAGATATTACAGAAGCTTGACAAAAACCTTGACAAAATGTTTTCAAGAAATTAGGGAAAAATGTGAAAATATCCTGTGTTTTAGACCTCCACTAAAAAAAAATCTCCTAGTCCTGGAGACAGTGGGTTAGCCAAGGACCACGGAGGGGCTGTTGCTTCTCTACTGGTTTCTGACAGCTTTTGTGGAAAATATCTGTTCATTCAGTCGTGTTAAGAACCTCTGCAAGTATAGAGGCTCCACAGCCTTTTTTTGGTCCAGGAGCAGCGTTTGTCCACCCGCACAGTGAATGTTTTTTACCTACTCTCTCTTTGGGATAACCCTTCCTGCAGCCTGTCCCTGCCATCTCCCACCTTTTTGCTGTTCAGGTCTGGGAGGGCTTTGCCTCTGTCTTCTCCCCATGTCCTGCCAATCCTTCACCTCCTCACACCAGCTCTGCAGCAGGGACAATGCCCCCAGAGCTCACCTGGACTGCAGCCAACTTTCTAAAGAGCCAATTTCAGATATCATCACTTGAAACTCACCTGAGGGAAAGGGCAACTGTCAGAGAATCACAGAATGATTTGAGTTGGAAGGAGCCCTAAAGATCATCCAGTCCACCTCCCTGCCCTGGGCAGGGACACTTTACCCTAGACCAGGCTGCTCCAAACCCATCCATGAACACTTCCAGGGATGGGGCAGCCACTGCTTCCCTGGACAGTGGACAGGCAGGCAAGGTCTTTTATGCAAACAGGACCAAGCACCAGAGATCCAGGATCCTTATCAAGAGTGGCTCATACCAGAGCTCTTTAGTTACCTCACACACACTTCTGAGTGAAATCCAGCCCTGGACAAGGGACAGGTGGTCCTCGGGAGCAGAGACAGAGCTGCCTGAGCTGAGCAGAAGGACAGATTAGACTGGATCATCCCCCCTGAGCCTGTGACCCCGAAACGACGGGGACCATATGCTTCCCATCTTGTTAAGCTCCGTGGAAGAGGGAGTGGGCACAGGGTGCTGCTTCGAGTTGGAGAAAGGAGGAGTGATTTGCTGGAGGAGATTGAAATCTGTGTTTGCCCAATTATCAGCCGCAGTGCTTAATCACTCTGCCCTGGATCTCGCCGGCAGCCGCAGGGGCAGTCGGATGTGGAGGCGGGAGGCAGATAGGATTTAATAAAGAAGCAATTTTATGAAGGAATACTTCGCTTTTGGCATTTTCTGTAGGAGTGGGAAAAAATGGTCTTTTTTTCTTCAGTAATGCCAGGGAAAGCAAGAAGAGCAGAGCTCCATGTTTCGGCTCCTGAGGGATCAACTCTCCGTGTGCTCTCACTGCATCTACATCCCATGGAGATCCTGCAAGAGATCCAAGGAGAGGGGCGTGAGAGGTCAGGGGAGAAAATGGGGGAAAGCCTGTCCAGGAGCTGGCATGCCCTTCACTGACCCAGGATCCCACCTGCAAGGGACAGAGCCCCAAGGTCACCAGAGCTGACCACAGTCCAGAGTTATTCCCAGCAGGCACCCAGTAAATCATGGCAGAGGAGGGAAAGGTTTCCATGGACTGAGCCCGTGGGGTTTGGTGTCACTGAAAGGTGGGAGAGCAGAGGCAAACAGGCCAGGAACAGTGCTGGGAACTTCCACACCAGGCTGGGAGCTCCACCCCAGCCAATGTCAGCCAGTAATCCATACAAACACAGAGCCTGTCCCCAGCACATTCATCCTCCTTGGGAAGCATTTGATTGGCATCCAGTCACAGCCTCTTCTGAACAACCCAACAAGCTATGATTTATGTGATGTCTTTGTCTTTAGACACTGCTGTCAGCAGTATCCATTCTCAGGCAAAGCTGCCGATGCCTGCAGATTTCCAAAGGTCTCTCTCATGGACATGCTGCCCTTGCTGAAGGATAACAAACAGTAGTAAAAAGTAGAAATGATGATTTGGTAATGTTATCCTGTAGCTATGCCCAGCCCCCTCCCCAGAAACCAGAGGTCCCAAGCCCAAGATTTCCAGAACAGAAGAGAAAACAAATTGATATGCTGTCCTGGGCTCCAGAGATTCTCCTGCAGCTGGAGAAAATATGTGGTGCTTTCTCAGCAGCTACTCACAGGATCCCTTTTCCTAAACTGTCAGAATGCTCAATATCTTCCATGCACCCAAAGCAACAGAATAGCTTTCTCGGCATTAAATGGGAAAGAATCCAAGACAAAAATCACTACCCACCAAATTAGGGTTTGGTTTTTTGTTTTTTTTTCTGCAGGAAAAATCAGTGTTTGAGCAGTATTCCCTGGACAGAGGAGCAGCTGATGACTGCACACTGCTCTCACCTTGCTGATGCAAAAGGGCCTGCTCTGTGTCATGTACCTTTCAAAACCACCTTGGTTACCTTGGGCAAGGTTTTGGCTACATCTGCAAGATCTAGACTTGGCAGGTAACACAAATTTTAGGTATTTTTAGCTTTTAAATCCAACACAAGCAGCATTTTGGACCCAAAAGAGCTTTCAGCATCTTGGGAACTGGTTTTTGTGACACCTCTAGGTTTCACATTTGCACAGCCTTTCTCCAAATTTCACTCATCCTACCCATTGCAGGGCAGCAGCAAAGCCCCCAGCTGCCTTGCTGAGATCCTGAGCACTGAGGAGCCTCTGGTGCCTGTCCTTCATCAATCCCAAGGGAGATTCCCACAACCTCCACCAAGGGACCAAGCTGAGGGATGCCACCAGCACAGGGCCGTGGTGCAGGTCTTGGTCACACATTCATTCCTTGGTGAAAGGGGTTGGGACTGCACAAGCAGCTCTGCTCCTGCTTTAGCCCGTTCTCTCTCTGGTTCAGGAGAAGGCTGGAAAATGTGAACCACCTCAAATGAGCTTGTTGGGAAACACCATTATTTGGAAGAGGCTTAAGAACCATTTGTTACTTCTAAGCTGTGATTCGTGATCATCTGGGTCTGGTTTGTGATCTCTGAATGCTTTTGACTGGTGACACTGTTGGTTTCCTGAGGGCACTGGTGGCTTTCTCTTTGTATATCAAGTCTCCACAAAACAACAAATTCCAGCCCTGGTTACAAGTGATTGTCCAGCCTGTTGTGCAGGGACCATGGCAGGGAAATACGTAGTCTCCCAGATTTTTAATTCCCCTGCAATGTAATTTTTTATCCCTTTGCAACACTTGACTACTGAAATGAATGTAACTTGAGAACCCTCAGGTTTGTCCAAAAGACAATACGGAAATTCATCCTGCAGAAGGAGAATCACCTCTTCCTGCTGGTCCACCTGGAGGCAGACCTGGCAGCTCAGCTTGCCTCTTCACCCACTGCCCCTTCCCCTCGTGCCTTGTGTAACATCAATTCTCTCTCCAAGTGCTCCCAGCATCCAGGAGGAGACACCATCAGCAACTGCAGAGATCTTGTGGCCACCACCACCCAAGGAGGTGGCCAAGGGGATGCCATCCCATGCCAGCACCTGCTTTGGGCCCTGCCTGTCCCCTCCATTTCTCCCCCACAGGCTCAGCAAGTCACACAGCATGGCTGGCAGAGCCACCTGACTCATTTCTCTCTACTCCTCCAGCTGATGTGTTTGGAGGAACACGCTGCTCTGACAAGGTGACACATCCTGAGAAAGCCCACACTGCTGAGGACGGCACCAGGAGCACCCAGTGCAGTTGCAGTTTGCAGCTCCTTTTCCATTCCTCCCCAGTCAAACAAGCCCCAAGCATCTCTGTTTGATTTTCCTGGAGGATATTGAATTGTTGTCAATCAGGAGAGAGGAGCCCTGAAATCCCCTGTTTTTCAAGGCATGTCATAAAGACACAGCTGTCAGTGGAGACGTTTGGAAAGGAAGAGCATTTGCTAACGGAGAAACTGCATTAAAACCCAAGTGTGCCTGCTGTTCAGCTGCAGCCTATGCTGGAATCTTCTTTTGGCAGAGGCAACTGCCCTTGAGTCTGTTGGTTTGGCTCAATTCATTGTGGAATAATTAAGTTCAGTCCATTGCACTGCATAATCTGGAGTTTCTTCAACCTTCCTCAGTAGCAAAGTACTTAATCTCATCCAGCTCTGGGAGCAGTTGGGAACATGAAAATCAGCCAGTGCAAAGCTATCAGGAGCCTAAGGAGTAAGAGGATGAAGAGAGAAGTGTCCAGGAGGCAGGGGAAGGTCAGCAGCCTGTGCTTTGATGCCTCTGACTTCTGGAGGAAGGAGAAAACCATGGCATTACACACACTCGAAATGTCCCAGGAGCCAACACAGTTGCCACCTGCAGAAAATAAACAGTGAGGATTTGCCCGTCAAACTCAAGTCTGGAAATGTGCCTGGATGTTTCCAAGGAATCTGAGGAAAAAAGTTGCTGTTCCTGGGCAATCCAGTTTTATTACCACATTTCCTGGCTACAGCAAGGATCTCTAAACTGAAAAATGTGTTTTACCAGGAGTGGGCACACCCCAAACATGGGTAATCAGAGAAACTCTTTTCAGCACTGTTCGATTTACATCTTAGATTGAAGAGGAAAAATAACTGGGGACAGTGTTGGACTGAGATGAACCTCTTTCAGCTATAAAAAATGATCATCCCTCCCTCTCTTTCTCCTCAGTGGGTGATAACACCACCTGAACCATTGTCCCAGGCACACTAAAGGACTGTTGTCTGTGCTTAAAGCTCCACTAACACCCATCCCAGCTCCTGAGAGATGCTGAGCAGGTCATATCCAAAGCCAGCTTTACTCTCTGAATTAATAAAATAACAGATGCCACTAGGAGCAGTCCTTTCTGCCTCATCCTGCAGGTCAGCCCAGGGAGAGCAGAGGAAAACCCAGTCAAGAGGGAGGAATCTCCCCATGACCACTGAAACAAAATCAAAAGAGATGTTTATGGCAGGGGAAAACACCCTCCAGAGCCACACTGGGAATGGACAATGGAGCAGCTGCCAATGGAACTGAGATTTCTCCCTCTTAAACAGCTCCTTGGATTGCTCTTGGCATTGACTTTTTCCTGTTCAGCTAATTAAAAATCTGTCTTTGAGTCATAAGCCCCCATTAGTAATAATTTGCTTTGCACTTCTCCAGTGATTTATGGCTGAGATATCAAAGGGCTTTAGAAACATTAATTAATCCCTCTAATCCCCGAGGGACTGATCCACTCTGCAATGCACCATTGGTGGTGTAACTGTAGGAAATCCCCAGGGTTTACTCCCAGATGCAGGCAGGGAGAGGGGAAGGGAGCAGTGTCTGACCCAGCAGCTCATTTCAGCTGCTGTCTGCAATCAGAGATGTGCAGTCAAAACAGCGGCACTGAATATGCAGCCACCAGCCAGCCCAAGGCACAGGCAAGCTCTTCTCTCCAGAAGCAATCCTTTCTCCCATTCCTGCCTGCCAGGGGAGGGAAGGGGAGCTGCAGCACCCCAGCCCTGCTCTGTGGATCACCCAGAGGTGGCTTCACCAGAGAGCTTCACCCTGCAAAGTGGCAGCAGCAGGGTCATTCATCAAAGCCATGGTGCTGCTAGCTGTATTTCCCTTGCTGTCCTGCCCATTTCTCCAATCTTGGTTCTTTGTATGACATTGCTTTACCACAGCTTGGAGTGCAGAGCCAGGGCTGACCCCCACACCTGGGACAGGGCCCCAGTCCTTGCTGCAGATAAGGATTGTTATCTGCATTGGCTTGGCAGAGGCTTTCATCCTTGCACCCACCAATGAGCCAGCTGCCACCTGGTGCTGTCCCCATACTTGGAATGCTGTCACCACAGGGCTGCAGGGTGGAGCTGGCTCTGTGGTGTGGTGCCAGGAATGGGGAAAGGTATAAAGGTCCCAGCAGACTGCCAGAGACAGGATCTCTGAGGCACCGAGGAGTGTCCCTGTGCTCAGTAAAACATCACCTTGACCATGAAGGTTGCTGGTGTTTTCCTGCTCCTCTCCCTGGCACTCTGCTTCTACCAAGGTGAGTCCAGCATTTTGCTTAGGAGCTATTTCCTCTCCTTGCTAAGGCTCCCAGGTCTGCCACATGGGAAGGTGAGTGTGGGAAGAGACCAGCTGGTGCTGGGACATTGCTGTGTTCTTGGGCAGGGAATGCTGCAATGGCCAATGTGCATTAAACCTGTACTTGTCTGAGAAAACCTAAAACAAAGGCTTTGAAAGGGTGCACTCACTCCCAAAAATGAACAGACCTGCTGGGCTGACACTCTTTCTTCAGGGGTAGGATTTGTCCTGTAACTGGTGATTTCTAGGACAGTGTGATCCTTTCAGAGTGAATAGGTGCTATTCTGGTTTTTAAAAAGCAAATCCAAGAAGACAGGAAATGAATCTATGCAAGGGAAAATGCAGCTCTCACTACCAAAGCCAATGTTTAAGCCAACTGTGTTTTCAAAATCCCATATGGTGCCGAGGGATGAGAACATGAGCTGTTGCTGCTCCTCAGGTCCTGCTTTAGTGGGCTCATTCCAAATGGAGGGTGCTTCTGAAGCAGGTCTTCTGTCATCCTGTTTACTGCACAGAGGCTGCCATTGCAGGGCTGTCTGAGCACAAAATCTGGGCTCATTTCAGATGAACTGAGCAGGTAGTGAGCTGCAGCTCCTGGGTCTGGACCAGTGCTAGCACAAAGCAAAATCCTTGAAATACTAAAGTGTGGCTACCAACTCCTCAGCACCAAAATGTTTCATTGCTACTGGGCCGTACTGGTTGTTAATACAGATGTAGTATAAATCCTTCATGTAGATGACTTCTGAGTTTATTTTAAAAAAACAAAAAAAAAAAAACAAAAAACAAAAACCAAAAACCAAAAAAAAAAAAAACAGGAATGAGTCAGTTCTGTCTTTTGCCAAAAAAATTCAGGTTGTTTTTCAAAACACACCCACTGCCTGTTCCACCCATGTGATCCCAGCTGCCAGCTCAGGACCAGCTTCTCCATGGGGAAGCCCACCAAAGTCATGGCTTGATCCCACCAGCTTTGATGTGAGACCTCAGGGTCTCCTAGTAGAGACTTTCAACAACTTGTCTTTACCTCTGCTTGCTTGTGGTTAAAACTCAGTAACAGTAGAAAAATCACCCTGGATTTACTCCAGCACCTGTCCAGTGTCAGCAGGAGTTTCTCAGTTACTCATGAGCATGTGGTAAGAGAGGACAAAAGCCACCTTTGCTCCCTGACAGCTGGCAGGTCACATCTCTAGAAGGGCATTTTGCCTTGGCAGGGCCTTGTACCATTACAGTGTTTCTGCCAGGGGAAAGAGGGTGACACAGCAGGGAGGGATCCAGCTGAGAAATGTGGGAGATCCAAGGGGAGAAATTATTTTCTGGGACAAAGGTGTTTGAGTCAAGACATACAGTCCTCAGCCTAAACTCTCTTTATTCTGTCCCATTTGAAACCAGCCTGAGTGATGGGTGCTAAGATGTCTTCTCTCCTTCTCTCCTTTTTCTCTAGGAAATGCTAAGGTGGATGCAGCTGCTGTCATAGGAACAGAGGTGAAGTCTCCTCTTTTATGTAGCACACGTGAGACAACACTAACCCAGACACTGGGGAGCCACCATTGCTAAATACAGTGAAGCAGAGTGGGTTGACAGCCCAAAGATGTCCATGCCTGGGAACCCCCTTCCACCTGCCGTGCCACAGCAAAATCCCAGTGATGATACTGGTTTTCCACTGCATTTCCCCCAAACACTGAAGGAAAAGTTCCTAAAAAGCTAAATATTGCTCTTACCTGCCAAGAAAGTCAGAAATCCTGTTAGTGTCTGGCTTGCAAGTGTGAGGTCAGGTATTGCTGTGGCATAAAAAATAAGAACTGGGAAGAACGTGCCCAGGCAGTGCCCGTGGAGCACTATTTACTCTGCACTGCTACTCCCAAGGGTGTGCAGCAGTGCCAGGTGAAGTTCAGCTGGCCAAGGAACATGGTGGCAGATGGTCCCAGTGTTTCTGAGCTCATAGCAGAGCTCTGAGGATGGGTTATGAACATAGACAAAATGTGCACCTCTCTGGAAAAGCAAAGCTCCTCTGGTAAATTGAGAATAGGCTTAACATTTTCAGAATTAACCTTTTGTGCCTCCAGCCATCTTGTGAGAATTTCAACCTGAGAAGAGGGTGTACAAGGGAGTTTGACCCCGTCTGTGGCACGGATACGATGACGTATGACAACGAGTGCCTGTTGTGCCTTCACAACCTGTGAGTATCTGAAACTGCTGCAACTCTAAATGCCACACAGATGAGGGCTATCACATATATCTGGGATTTCCTAGAAAGAAAGCTGTTTGCACGCAGCTGGGTGGAGCTCAGGCAGCGAGCCCAGCACATCTGGCACGGGTCTGGCCTCCTGCACAGATGCTGAGCCCGCTGCTCTGAGCATGTGGACTCCAGCTGAGGGGATGTGTGTGGCTCGCAGCACACACGCTGCCCACAAACAAAAAATCTCCCCGTACCTGCAGCTGCCAAGCAGCAGCGAGAGCTGGCAGGCATCCAGGATCTCAGACAAATGGCAAAGTCCTCGAAGCCTGCCCAGATCTAGCGCGCGGGCTGAAGAATATTTTTCCAGATGACCTCAGATGTGTGGTGGCTGGAGGAAAAAAATGTGTTTTTTCACCCCAGAAATTTATAGCTGAGCTCTGCTTTCTGTCTTCTCTGCATATGAAAGGATACAATTTGCTCTGGGTATTTTTAAGAATGAGTTTTATATTTAATCTGTGCTGGTGCCAGATTGCACTGTTCTAGCAGAAGGCCAGGTCCAAATGCTAAGGGTGTCTCTGGCAAGACTTGATACATTTCATCTGGCTTGGGCCCTAGGTAATTTAAAATATATTTATACATTGGAAGCGCTCTGTGTCAGAGAAGTGAAGGAATTACTTCCAACTCAATGCTATTAAGTGGTTCAAAAATCTCTTTTGGGAAGATTGAGTCTTATCTGGAGCCAGATGCCCCAGTCTGCAGGGCTGTGGGAACTTCACCCTTGACTTCACCCGGTGTAGGCAGGGATTTTTGGTGATCAGGCTCACAGGCCCATCTGCCATCAGCAGACACATTTGTAGCAGAAGCTGAAAGTCCAGCTTTTCTGTCTCTGAATGAGTGGGCTTGTGGAGCCAAATTCGGCTTTCAGGAGCGTCGCCTCCCTGCTAACTCTGCAGGAACAAGGAACAGAATCCAGATCATCAGGAAAAAAAAGGAGCCTGGATAAATATTGTCAGTTGGGTTGTCCCCTCTTTGCTTCATTAACCCAGGCTGTTGCCACGTATTCTGTTCCTGGCCTGCTTAAGTGCTGGTTCACCTTTCAAGGCTGAGCATGATGCAGTCAGGCAGAGAGGCTGAGTGGGATCTCCTCAGCAAAGGCACCACAGTTAATGACCCGGCACGGCCTGGCAGGGTGGTAATGACCCTGCTGGAAGCCAGCAGCCCAGCACCAGCTGTCCCTGTATTGTGCAACAGATGGGGGTGGGAGGTTCATCAGACACAACATCATTAGGGCTTTGGCCACGGACCAAGAGCAGGGTAAAGTGAGCGAGGAAGGCTCCACAGTCAGCTGTGCAAAGTGGCATCCAGGATGCTCGGTCTCCCCAGGGCAAAGAGCAGCTTCAGTGCCCACAAGAAGGGAAATTGGGGTACCAGATAGAGAAAGACTGAGCTGGTGGTGTATTCAGAGCCAGCCAGGAGTCAGAGGAGGGATGGGATGGATGAGAAGCTGGTGCTGCATCCGCCTTGTGTTGACAGGTGCTGCATTCCCAGAACTCTTAAAACTCCCGTTTGTGCAAGCTCCAAGCAGCTGACACTGGGAATGTGCTGTTCCTGTGGGTCACAGCCCCGAGCCTTGCAGTTCCCCTGTTCTATTCCCAAGTGATGGAATTCTGAGGTTAGAAGCAGCCATTTGGTCTCCTGGCCAGGGCCATCTGGGCTGGGCCTCAGGACTCTGAAGCTGCCTGGTGCCAAATGTCTTGGGGGAGAGATAAACGGAGCGTCCTCATCTATAAAGCCTTGGTCCATGGGGAAAAGTCAGCCGAGAGGCAGGATGAAGTGTCATTTGCAGTTTTGTGTGTGCAACTGGCCTGACAAGAGCTGGAAGCCTGCAAGGAGTTTGGGAATAACTACGGCGTGCATCTGGCGGACCCCTGCGGCAGCAGCGTTGCACTTGTCGCCTTTGGTCACTTCACTGTGACCAGCATGCAAAATGCTTTTTGCAAAACGCAAATCATTTTAGCAGCATTTCTCTTAACGCCCCTGAGAAATGGATCTGTCTTTTCAAAGAGGAGAACATCATGATTCCGTGTGAAAATGGAACAGTTCAGAGGAATCGGGTACACTATTGGGTAAAAAGAAGAAAATAGTTTTTAAAGGTACCTTTTTAATATTTTCCTCACTTTTGCTGCAGAAGCAATCAGGAGGGGAGGCTGGGAGCAGGCCAAACCCAAGTGAGACACAGTGGCGGTCTTTTGTTTCTAAAAACCTACAAAACAAATACATAACCTTTATTGTCTGCAGTCAGACAGGCATTAGAGGTGTCTCAGTGCTGTCCTGCAGCACTGAGGTGAATTATCCTGCCAGGAGGTGTCAGAAAGCACTCTTGAGCTTATTGGAATTAATTAACACATGTCCATGGTAACCCTGAACTCCCTGTCAAGAATATGTGGCCTTGCTTGCTGTGAATAACACTTAGATGATGATTTAAGCAGTATTTTCCTTTCTTTCTGCCTTTGTCCTCTGAGCCAGGCTCTGCTGTGTCTCAGGGACCCGAAGGCAGCCCCCCAGCATTTTGAACCTCTCTTCCAGGCAAAGAGGCACCCACGTGCGCATCATGAACAGAGGAAAGTGCTGAATTACCATGTCTGCCTCCGGCCCAAACTGAGGCACAGGAGTTCCAGATGAGAGCACAGAGCTGTCCCCTCACCCTCTCAAACCCCCAATAAAATGGAAGCATCGCCATGTCTTGTGCTGGGATTTCTTACACACACAGCAATCCCCTTTCCCCAACACCTACAGCACCTTCCTGAAAAATAAGGTTTGTTCTGGTGTTGCCCATAAGGAGCTGTGAGCAAATTACTGACAGAGCCCCAGGGAGAAGGCTGGGATGTGCCCAAGGAGAGAGCCAGGCTCTGGCATAACAGGGAGGCTCTTTTTTGGGATCAAGAATTTTGTTTTCCTTTCCTAGACTTCCAGTGCTGGAGCAATAGATCTTTAGCATTCTCATGACTTCCAATTGCATTTGACAAATACAGGGCACTAAAGCCCTTGCTCCAGAGCGTTTGCCAGGAGAAAGAATCCAACAAGTCATCTCCATGCTGACCCATCTCCAGCCTTGTCCATATGCCAGTGACCCATGACACGGTCCCTGTGCACCAAGAGTCACCAGCCTCATGCTTGTCCTGCAGGTCACAGCAACCCAGTGCCTCTGAAAACCAATAGGATTCCATTTTTCCAGGAAAAATTCTTCTTTTTTTTTTTTAATTTTTTTT
>WEIU01009166.1:1977235-2035670 GCA_013389925.1 Aegithalos caudatus
TTTTTTTTTTCCTCTCTACTGGCCTTGGTGAGCTTTGCTGCTGGCTCTGATGACCTGGCCTGAGGGCTATGGGCTGCCAGGATGGGGAATGCCTTTCCAAGAAGGACTTGAAGGTGCTGGTGGATGAGAGGCTGGACATAAGCCAGCAATGTGCACTCACAGCCCAGAAACCATCCTTGTCCTGGGCTGCATCCAAAGCAGTGTGGGCAGCAGGGCAAGGGAGGAGACTCAGCCCCTCTGCTCTGATGAGACCCTCCTGCACTGCTGCACCCAGCTCTGGGGTCCCCAACAACAGAAAAACTTGGACCTGTTGGAGCAAGTCCAGAGGACCCTCCAAGGGCTGGATCACCTCTGCTATAGAAACAGGCTGAGAGAGCTGGGAATGTTCAGCCTGGAGAAGAGAAAGCTCCTGGGAAACTTTAGAGCCCTTTCCAGTGTCTATAGGGGCACCAAGAGAGACCTTTTACAGGGGCTTGGAGTGACGGGACAAGGGGGGATGGCTTCAGACTGACAGAGGGCAGGGTTAGGTTAAATATTAGGAAGAAGTTTTTTTTACCATGAAGGTAGTGAGAAAACGGAATAGGTTGCCCAGAGAAGTTGTGGATACCCCATCCCCGGAAACATTCAAGATCAGGCTGGAGGAAATTCCGAGCAACCTGCTCTGGTTGAAGATGTCCCTGCCCACGGCAGGAGGGGTTGGACAGATGCCCCGTGAAGGTGGCTCCCAACCCGGCCATTCCGTGCTCCGCGGTGCTGCGCGGTGCGGGCAGGACGCGGAGTGCGGGTTCCAGGACGGAGCGCGGGAGGAGCTTTCGGCACTGGAGGCCGCTGTTGCTCCGCCGCAGCCGGTGCCGGCTGCCGGAGCCGATCCCGCAGCCGGATCCCGCAGNCGGTGCTGCTCCTGCCCGCCCTGCCCGGGGGGGCTGGAAGCCGCTGAGCTGGGGTAGCCGAGGCGCTCGGCCTCTCCACGTCCCTGTGCCTCACACCCCGGGACACACGGGCAGGTTTGCGGGGATGCTCCGCCCAGGGGAACGCAAGGACAAGAGTGGCCCCGGCGGGTGTGCCCCGAGCTGGAGGGACGTGTCTGTGTCTGTGTCTGCCTGGCATACACTGCACTGCCATCTGCTCCCTGGAGAGCTGGGCACTCCCCTGCTTGTGCCAAAGGCTACCGTGAGTCAGCCCAAAACAGGGACAGAGCATTTGGAGATGGGGATCGAACCCTCGTGGGGTTCCCTATGATTCATAGCCCTTCAGTAAATGACTGTTTGTATTTGGGGCAAACCCAGCGCTTTGTTCTTAGGAAATCCTGGACTTCGTTGTGGGCAGAAAGATGAGTTCTCTTTATGAAGTGGCTGAAACAAACACACGAAAAAAATATTCATGATCCAGCTGAGAGAGCTCCAGTGCTCGTTTGAAATTTCAAATGCGGCCAGATGCAGCTGGAGGGGGGGAAGCACAGGCTCCTCTTCTCAGATCTGCCAAAGAGTGTCTGCAGTCGAGGGAGAGATGAAAAACGACTCACTTTGCCCACATGTAAAATTAATGCACTAAAGGTGGTAGTCCCAAATAGGCTTGGGACTGTGAGTTGCCTTGACATCTTTGCACACAGGGGATCCTGGAGGGATGCTTCCCACAGCTGGGATATTGCTGATTCTGCTGCATCATAAGAAACGGAGCATAGCTTTTATCCAGGGAGATCTCTGCAAATGAGGCTGGCAGGAGGGGAGACTGATCCTCCCTACACTTATTTCACTGCTCTTGGATTTTGTGGCACGGCTAAACCCACCTTAGCCCCAAACTCATCCCAGTTGGTTCCTTCTACCTGGCAGATCACTGAAAAGTGCACTGAGGCCAATTTATGCCAAGCAAAACATCTTTCCTGCCCATGCCATTTCTGGGAAACATCACCCAGTGTTAGCCAAGAGCATTTCTTTGATGAAGTGAGGTGCTGACCGAGCCTGCAAAGCAGCAGGTCTCGTCAGCTGCACGGCTGAGCGCAGCCTGCATCTCCCCAGGCACTGTTCTGATGAGAACTGGCATTCCTGCTAAATGTCAGCCACATCCGCTTCACAGCAAGGTCCATATCAGCCTGGAGATTATGGGAAGCAGCAGGTCAGGGACCACTCTGTAGTTCTGCACAGCAAGGCAGAACCAGTGGCAAGTTTCCAGGAGGGAATGGTTCCTGTCCATATTTCAATTTTGCTTTGAACAAGGGCAAATCTGAGGTGCAGGTGCAAAGTTGAGACTCATCCTCAAAAGCTGGTCGTCTGCCCCCATAAGAGTTTCTTCCTGAAGCCAAGAAAGGGAATGCTTCATCCAGGCTGCTCCTCTGCCATCTGATCCCCAGCAGAGCCTGGAGCTGTCCTGCCAGCAGCCAGCCTGATTTTCCTGAGACACCAGCTTGCTTCCCATCTCCATGATGATGTTTCCAGTGCTGGTGAGCTGTCAGGGACAGAGCAAAAGGGAGATTGACAGGAGCAATGGCTTCAATTCTTGGTTTCTTTGTCTAAATAGCTGCAGCTCTTCAGGCTCCATCCCAGGGCAGTGCTTCTGGCCATGTGTTTGGAGCCCTGAACATGTTTGGAATGATGCAGCGAGGGAAAAACAGGATTTGCCAAATCAGAGGAAGGGCTTAGCCATCCACCTTCCTCCTCCTTTCCTTCTGGCTGCTCCCAGAGGGCTCAGCCAGGGAAAAAAAATGGAAAGGCCAAGAGCACACAGTGGGTGAGGAGAATCCCAAAGGATGGTACAAAGGGCTTGGAATTTACTGCCCTGAGGAAGTTCAGGCTGAGAGCAACGCAATTCCTGCCCCAGTGCCACGCTGCTCACAATAACAAGTAATTAATGACAAAGGGGGGAAATTCCAGAAATAACCTCAGTGGCTGAGACAGCCAGGGCTGTGCAGAAAGCAGGACACCCACAGGGCCCAGCCCCAGCCAGCCCCCAGCCTGCCTGCCCTGGGAGCACCAGCACATCCTGGCAATGCTGGCAATGCTTCCCTTCCTCTCCCTCTTCCTGCCATCCAGGGGCATCTCTCCTGCAGTCCTTCAGCAGGATTTGCTGTTCAGGTGGAAGCTTTTCAAAGCAGGGTTGCATCTCTGTCTCCAGAGCAGCTCTGGGTACTGCCAAGCCTCAGAAATGTCACAGGAGTGACAGAAACCAGACAGCTAAGGACAGAAGGCCCAGGGGAGCATTTTCAGATCATGAAAACATGTTTCTTTAAATTGAGACTTTTCTGCCAGTAAAAATTCTTGTAAAATTCAGCTGGGGAAGCCCTTCCCCCTCCACCTTCTGGAACATTTTCCTGAAGCTCCCACCTGGGAGGCAGTATTTATTTCCACTGCCGGTGGCATTTGACTTCATGATGTCATGGTAGCATACTGTGAATTCAGGTTTAGAACTGGACTGAGGGATATCAGTGAAATGCAAGACCCAAGCTGAGAAGAAGCCCTGAATTTCTGGTAGTTGCAAAACATTCTTGTGTCCAGGTCTGCTTGGAAGAGGCAGCTTTAGTACCACCCCTGCCTACTGCAGCCTTCCCCAACACTCCCCTGGTAAGAAAGCTTCTATTTTAGCCACATTTTCAACATCAGATTTATTTTTCCAGTCTGGAAATAAGCAGAGCCTTCCTTAGATGCC
Source organism: Aegithalos caudatus (assembly GCA_013389925.1). Taxonomy (NCBI): domain Eukaryota; kingdom Metazoa; phylum Chordata; class Aves; order Passeriformes; family Aegithalidae; genus Aegithalos; species Aegithalos caudatus. The sequence goes on from WEIU01009166.1 coordinate 1,980,875, forward strand.
AGAGGGTACTTTCCATGAGGCGTATTCAGTTCTAGGAGACTTGTTTTTGGAGGAGCTGAATTAAACTCATTTTGGTGGGCTGGCAAGGAGAACCCCCCTCTGCAGACACCCCATGGGAACCCATCTGCTGCTGCAAAGGCTCCCGTGTGCTGTGATGCTTCCACGTGCCACCCCCCAGATCCGGCCTTTGGCAAAGGATGCAGACAGAGGCGTCCCAGGGCAGGGCAGAGATCCAGAGCCTGCTCTCCTTGATGGGTACAGAGCCACTTCAGCTGCTGCTGTTGTGACAGCCTCAACGAGAGATGTCAGGAGTGCCAGCAAATGCAAACAGTTTTGTCATGGTGGAGAGGCAGCTGCCAGCCCAGCACAGCAGCACTGCTGTGGCAGAGGGTCACGCTGCTGAGCTTGAGGCCACCGAAGGAAATACCAATTGGTTCCACCCGAGTGGGAAATGACAGTGTTAATGCTCTGCAAAGGAAAAGTCTGACTGAAATGGAAGGATGCTTTTAAACTGCAAATTTCCTTTAATCTAAACCACAGCTCAGGCTACGTAGGGAAAAGCTGTCCTTGGCAAATGTATGGGAATGAGCTGGAAGTGGCTGTGCAGAGATACAGAGAGGCTGTCCCCAGGGCTTAGTGGGGCTGGAGCGGGATCATTGCTAAATAAGAGAGTGGACACTTCTCGGTGGCGGGCTGAAACCACGCTGATAACCACAGACATGGCACAAATAGCCACAACTGGAGCTCCACGTTTGAAGCAAGACCTCAGCTTTTGCTTTCTAATGTCTTTGAGCTGTTACAGAGAAGTCAGATGACAGCAATAGTTTGTATTTCTCTCTGTCAAAAGACAGGAAGCTTCCAGGGGTCGGGAGCATCCAAAGAGTTCCGCAGACAGCGAAGCAGCCCTGCCAATATTTCAACACTACTTTTCTGGCCTTTATCTTTCATCAGGCACACTCCACTTACAGCAAGGACAGGAGGGGCTGGAAGTGCCAGCTCTGCATGGTGCTGGCACGTGAAGCTGGATTCCTGGCGCTCTGCACGCTGTTGGAGACCTCCCGGCACTGCAGTCAGCATTAGAGCTGCAGGTGGATTCAATGCTGAGAAGTTCTGCTTCCTTCCAGCTAAGCAGCACAGCTCCTGGAAAGCTCCCAGGCAAAGGTCCTGCCCTTCACCTACGCCAGAACAATAACCTGTTGTTGTAGCATGGCTCAGCAGGGCTGGATTGCTGACTTTTTCCAATAACTTCAGCACTTTTCTAGCTGCAAAAGGACGCCACAAATAGAAAATCACGTGTGAGGTTTAACCCAAACAGGCTGCTGGCCTCTGAGAGAAGGCCGGATCCTTCCTGGCACACCTTGGCACGGATTTAGGTGGTGATCCACCCCCACACCTGCGTGGTGGGGTGCTGGGAAGCTCTCCTTTGCTGGCAGATGGCACAATGTGGCTTGAAGCCACAAAGGCATTAGGTCAGTGTAAGTGTCCAGCTTGCAGGTGGCATCACGCTCACAGACTGAGATCTGATGCATTAATCAGTGACCCCCTATCAGCTCTCTTTTCTGAAGTAATTATCCATAAGGAGAAGGGAAGCAGCAGCCTCCCTACACACCCTATCACACACCCTGGGGCACTGTCCCCCCACTAATGCCCTTGTGGGTGCAGATAGAATTTAGCTCCAGAGGCAGGATTCCAGCACCAGAAAGCATAAGCCAGGATGCCTCAAGCTGGGCACATCAGGAGCTGCAACGTGGTGGTGAAATACCCAAGGAGGGACTGAAGCATTAGGCAAGGCATGGCTGGGGCAGAGAAAGATGTCCCACAGCCCTTGCACTGATGGCCACACGCTGGGAATGTCCAAAGGCAGGGAATGAATTATTGCACATGGCAGTGAGATGGCACAGACTCCTGACTCAGTGTGCCAATACCTGTGGATTTGGCAGAGCTCTGGATCCGGCCTCAGCAAGGCACCACAGGGAGCTGCACCAGCACTGCTGCAGCTGCTGCTGGACTGGAAATGTTTCTGGCTGTCCCAGGGCTTGGGTAGGGGTTCTCTCTCTTTCCTCACCCCACTCCTGGTCACAAGCACACAGGAATTTGGTACACAAAGTGACTGTTCAGTGCACATTTCCAAGGGGATGGAGCTATAGGTGGTGACTCTCGTGGCCTCTGCTGGAATTCCTGGCTGGTTCAGGACACTGCACCTGCATCAACACCAGCCAGTGGCAACACAGCAGGGAAGGAACACATCTGCATCAGGAGCTCCTCTCCTCCACCTGACAGCAGAATAGTGCAGGAGGGGAGTGGGGCTTTTGCCCTGCCACTGTGGATGGGTTGTTTCAGGGAACAGCACACACATTCATCCTGTCTGGGAAGTACCAGGAACCATGCAGACTCAGCTACAGTGTCTTCAATCAAACCAAATCAAACCAGCATGGGACAGCACCCCAGAGTTCTGCCCTCCAACCCTTCTCTGACCACTGACAGATCCAGTGCCCTGAGCTCAGCTTCTCCCATTCAACAGCATCTTCTAATTTTGGTACTCAGAAACAATTACTAACATGCCTGAGCATTCCAGTTTGCCTGGCAGTGCCAGAGAGACAAGTAGACTATATAAACTAAGATAGAATTCAAGGTCAAGGTCTTTCTGAGAAAAAACTGAAATATTAAGCATAAACTGATTTGGTCATAACTAGTGCACAGTTGTTTCTGCTGTTGCTTTTTAGTCCAGAGCCACAAATAACCCCAACCACTTGCCAAAGGAAAGGGACTATCTGGTTACAAATAACTTCCCAAAAAGCTATTAAGAAAAGTCCTATTCACCTCTATAGGCACTGGGCCAGACAAGCATCTTCTGGTTCCAGCACTGACATGCTCCCTATCCTGATCCAACTCATTTTAAAGATAAATCCTGCCTTAGAGACAGCTAATTGACTTCAAAGGCAGGTCCAGGCTTTTCCAGCTCTCTTACAGGAAAGTGAAGGGTTTGGCCTAAATAGGAGATCTGGACAAGGAAACATATATTTAAAGTTGCATAGTTGAACTGCCACTCTCAGAAATAAGGCCCATGAGAGCAAAGTCACCCTCAGCAACCAGGCCCCACAGCAAGAGCACTTTCCCATGCAAACAAGTTCCTGTTCATTGGGGCATGGTATGTACAGCCTCCACAAGCCATAGTTCATCACTTTCGGGATTTTGTGCCTATTTTGAGCCCATAATTCTTGCTTGCCTGTGCAAAACACTGCTGGGATAACCCACTGAAACCGAAGCAAAGGAAATGAGCTCCAGGTCTTCAAGAGTGGCAGCTGGAAATAGTGTGGCTGCAATTCTGAAAGCCATGAAAGCTTCCTCATCAAAACCCTTAACCATATGTATAATGGCCAGAAAAGTCCTTACCAAAGTGGAAGCTGGCAAACAGAACCTTTGTCACATTATCCCCATGTAACCCAGCAAACCTGCTGTCATACCCCTGCAGGGTCACTGCACCACCATTCACAGTCCCTCTCTGCAGCTGCTGTTCCAAGGGTTTGAGTTTGGAGAAGCCTCCAAATGAGCCCTTGACTCCAGGTCACCAGCCTGACGCATGTGCTCTGCACAGAAGGGTCAGTGTCACTCCATGTCCTCCCCTTGCCTTGCACACATTTGGCTGCACCACCAGAAATAAGCCACAAATCAGACAGGGGAACAAAGAGCAGCCACACAAGCTGTTTTGCTTCAGCAAAGATAAGCCAGAGACCACAAAGGAACCTCAGAGGAAAATTAAAAATAACAATGCAAACTTGTAGCCTGGCAATGTGCCTAACATCGAGAGGAGATATTCCTGTGAAAACCTGGTGCTGAGTAACTCTAAGCCTGTAGATGGGATCCTGCACAAACACCTGCCACTGGAAATCCAGGAGGGGAGATGTAGCAGGAAGCGGCAGGAGGTATATAAAATGTAATTTTCTCTTCCTCTGATCGAGTGTGTTGAAGAATAGCTTGCCTGTGCTGAGGCAGGGTGTGAAAACCACCTTGTCAATAGACAGAAATCATGGGGTTGTTGAGCCAGTCAGGGCAAGAGGTTTTATTTCTAGACCATCAAGGGAGAAATAATTCTTTGGAAAAATCAATGAAATTTAAATGAGTACGTAGGAATGGCTGGTTTAGCCCCAAAGGTCCATCCAGCCAAGCACTGTGCTTCCAGCACAATGTCCTTCATCAAGAGAAGAGAGTTGTGCAGGTCCTGAGGGCACTGTGAACATGAGAGGTGTGTGGAGATGGGAAGTGCCACAAAACAGATGCCATCCCCTCGGATCCTCCCAGCTCCATCCACATCCAGCATCAAATTTAGGCTGTTTGGGTAGTTCTGCTGAGGGATCTGAGGGCCTGGCAACCACCTCCACAGTTCAAGGTCGTGGCCAAGGACTCAGGGGCATCACATCCCCATTGGCAGAGCCAGGCAGGAATTCTCTTGGCAAGGAGCTGCTCCCTGGCAGAGGGGTCACATACAGAGGGGCTTAACCATCCCCAAACACCCATCTGGATCATGTCAGCCAAGTTGGAGGTTTTGGTCACATTCTGCCACCCCTCCTGAACCTGGGAATCACACAAACCTCTCTATGCCACAGGAAAACTGGGTGAAGTGTCTGGTGTGCTTCCACAACATACAAGGCTCCTAATTAAATACCAAGAGATGCCTTTCTGTGTTTGCAGCTTCCATTCTCTCAACACTCAGCCACCAAGGTCTGTGGTCTCAGCTCAAGACTTTGCCCTCAGAGCTGGTTCTGGCAGTGTCTGACTCTGCAGCTCTGGAGCTGAACCCTTCCGAAAAGCCATCAACAGCTGACATCTCTCTAACTTCATGTCAACATCACCAATTAATAAAAGTAAAGCTTTGAGAAGCATAAGGAGCTCAGAGCTGTATCAGGTGTTTTTCCACTTTATTTCAAAGGCTTCCAGTAATGGAATTTCTACAACTTCCCCAAGAAACCATTTCCCAGCATCTGTGTCTTTCTGCTTTGGCTCATGGCATCTTCTTATAACCAAGGAAGACACAGAGGAAAGCAACCATTTACTTCCTCCTTTCAGTATCTTTTTACACCTTGCAAGAACTTCACACTTATCCTGTTTTGCCTCAATTTTCAGTAAACAGTAAAAATTTTCTCCCTCTGTTCCACCTCCTGCTAGGTCAGATTTTCTCTCCTTTTCCCTGTTCCTACTGCTGTCTTCTATTCTTACCCTAATCCAAACCTGAAATCTGATGCTTGGGGTAAGTTCCATCAAGCCTTTCCCACCAGCCTTCTTGTAGGAGACTTTGACCCACAAGGACCATGCATTATTCAGAGCAGTTCTTTGGCATTTCTGCCTCACTGACACACAACACAGCACTGATCATTTCACCTTTATAGCTCCTGGCAAAGTCTGTCAAACCTCAGCCTCGCTCATAACTACTCCTTTAACATCCTGAAAACCATTGGAGCCCCTCTAAGCCTCACGCTGAGACTTGGTGACTTCTTGCTCTTGCAGCCCTAACATGCACGCTTCAGCTTCCCAGACTGACAATACCTCTGCCTGGGAAACGTGAGACTTGTTTGCCCTCCTGCTCTTTAATTGCTGTCCTTGCCCCAGGCAGACCCGTGAAGTCACCGGCCGTGATGAAATCCTGCATTTCTCATGTCTGTAAATATTTTCTAAAATTTTATTTCCTCCTTAAGACATCAAAAACTAGGTCAAAAAGAACAACTGGGATGTTTAAGAATCAGGTTTGCCTTTGGCTTTTATGATCAAGGATGCTTTTAATATTGAATGTTCAGCTGTCAACATCAGGACCGACTTAATAATAAATGTCTGACATTTCAGTCATTATTCGGAGTTTTTAATCCTTCCCTCCCCTCCAGTGCCTGCCTGTTTACTGAAAGATTCACGTTGGTGTTTGCACTGGGAGCCTGGGAGCTGAAATAGGAACGAAGCTCCTGGTAAATAGGCAGCAGCCTCTCCCAGTCAACAAACGGCTCTGGAAGGTCAGCTGGCAGCATGTGCAGGAGAGGAGAGGATGCCTGGGGAGGGCAGTGCTATGGGAACCTGCTAATAAACCCAGCACAGCAGCCCTGGCTTGCCAAAGCCTGGGCTGGCTGCCACACGTGGATCAGAATTCCTGTGGAGCTCCACGGGAGGGAGAGAGGCCGGCTGGGCTTTGCTGCTGCAAGAGCCTCTGGCTTCCTTTGCTTTGTGGGCTCCACACCACTCCACAGGCACTGTCCTGCTTCTTTGTGGCTTCTCTTTTCTTCTTCCTCTGCAGAAAAGCTCAATCTCAACAAGAGTTGTCCGACTTTTAGCAGGGCCAGCTTCCCACAGGGATGTGTGGCTGCTGCAGCATCACTACAAAGCAAGGGAACAACAGGAGGGGACATCTGGAGCCCCAGCACTCCTGCAAGTCATCTGTGGGACTTGTGGGAGTCACACATGGGAAGGGACACTGCTACTAGGCCTCTGGTTTTCATAAAACACATTAAAAATGTTTGAATTCTTTAAACTTTTCTTAGTTCTAAGGTTCTGGCTTAATGTGTTTCATGTTTGGGGGACTGTTATTATCTTTATGTCATACATGGCAGCCTAATTACAGTCATTTCATTGCCTCAAACCATTTGAAAGAAGTTTCATTATGTGCACATAAGTGACACTAATGCCATGTCTAATACCACACAGGTTCCTAAGGGGTTAACACCACAGCTTTCACCCAGGCCCAAATTCACATTTCCAGCAGCTTGTCAGATAAGTTGTCCACCCTCTCCATCCCATGACACATGTTGTGCTCTGGGTATTTTTTGTTATATTTAGCAAAGCTAGAATGAGGTTTTTTTCCTGCAGGTGATTGCCACCCCTCCAAAGGCACTGCAAGCTGGTTTCAGCTTTTTCATTGATTTGGCTGATCAAGATTTGAAAACCCCACCTAATTCTGAGTGTCCCTCAGAAGTTGCAGCACCACATCACACACACAGGCAGGTGTGGATGCCCCAGGGGGAGGATGCACAGCCTGTTCTAGGTAAGGATGGGTGCATGCCCAGCTCCACCCATTCACCTCTGTGACCGAGGCCCTTTTCTTTACTCTAGAGACACAAGCACCAAGCTCTCAGATCCTTTCATGGCCATGAGCAGTGCCCTGTCATTTTCTCACTCTGCTTCTCCATCTATCCTACAAACCACGGCAAGGACACATCCCCTCCTCAGCCAGTGGGCTTCTGTGTGCCCTGCTGAATGCACACACAGTCCTGTTATGCAAAAGATAGTACAAAGAGTCCCCTCTGTGCAGCAGCAAACAACACAAACATTCCTAAATGAGACCAGCCAAACCCAGAGGCAGATCCCAGTAAAATCTATAGGGAGATACAAATTATTCCGCTGCGTGCTTGACTGCCAGGAGGAGTTTTGCAAATGCTCTAATGAAGTCTGGACTGCACCAAGGCAAGACTGTCAGAAATTAATTCCTGATTGTCTCATGTATAGAAGCAGCTCTTCATCTTTTCAGCCAAATTGCTTGAGTTTGCTTCTTTTCTCTTTAGGAATTAAGTGAACAAGTAATTACGGGGGCAGAAATAAAACTAGAAATAAAAAACAGAGTGTGAGGGAAAACCCCTCCAGTCGACTGATGGAAGTTGAGGCAAACAATAGCTCTAAAGTGGCTCTTGCCTCACACAGCCAGGACTCCCAAGCCATTGATTGGTCAATTATAGCTTCACCAGCAGCAGATTGACTTAAAAATATGTAAACCAGCTGGCCCTGATACTTCTGTTTTCCTTGTGTACCCGGAGCTGACAAACACCAGCCATTTTTACATAGCCTTGGAAAAGCTCTTGTTCTGGAAATCATTAGTTTATGCAATTATGGTTTTCTCTGTTGAATGTCACATGTGCAGAGGTCATTGCTGGAGATAGGAAAGAGGCTTCTGTTTGCAGGAGAGGCACGAAGATGGGCCACTTTTGGCTGGAATACAAAATATCATTCTTCACTGGCAGGGCAGGTGTCCTCCCACGCATCACCTGCCTCTGGCTGCCTGCTTTGCTGTGGCCCCTCTCCCAGTGGCCACATGTCCTCTCCCTGGGGTTCACGCTGGGACTTCAAGTGAGAAATGTGATGCTGTTGATAAAAGCTGCTTGCATGGTATATCTGCAGGCCTGGAAGGTGTGAATGGCATCTCAGCTCCAGTGGCCCAAGTGCTAAACACCAGTCACTGGGAATGAGCAGTCCCCTGAGAGACTGGGACTGTGGTAGCCTAGGCTGGCACTGAAGGGTGAATGGATGCTTACAGCAGCTTTGGATTAAAATTGCTGAAAAATCAGGACAGAAGTCCTGCTCTAGAAAAACATCAAAATCGGCCAAGCAAAGATAAAAGCATAATGACCAACCCTTGGGACTGTGTACTGCAGGGATGGGCAAATGAGCACCTGGCTGGACTCCAGGCTCAGAGCACAGTACCAAACATTCCCTCCATGGGGAATGGGGTGAAGCCCAAGCCCAACGGCCAAGGAAGCACTGAGCAGATACAGATGCTTCAAAAGTTTTGCCTGGTGCAACACTTGAAATGTGGTGCTGGCTCAGTCCTTGGTGGCATAACCCACAAGGGCCATACCCCTTTTTTCCTTTCATTCAGTACTGCCAGTACATCACAAAACAGGTAAATTCTTCCTGAGCTGAGCAATTCAAACAAGCTGTGCCTAATAGTCCATCTATCTCATTGCTATTTGTTTTGGCATCTTTGCCTGTTTCAAATCCCACTTAAAGCTGTCTAACAACCAAGATTACGCCACTCACAACTGCCACACAAACATCTCTATTGCTGTATGTGCACTGGAAAAATGACTTTTTTTTCCCCCCCGCTCCTTTTTGCTAATACAACACTGGCAGCAAATCACCCTGAGGTAAGAGGGAGGGGTGAGATGATAATTATGCTGTGCGAGTCCAAAGTGTGACACCAACATTTCCTGCTGGCATTAGACACTGTGGAGACCTGTGTGGGCTTGTAGCACACAGGCACACTGAGAAGGATCCACAGGTGTCCAGTTTAATAACAGTCTCTCTGCACTGCCATCCAATTCCCCTCCAAATAATCAGTAAGGCTTGGCTGGTGTCAGGCAAAACACACATCACCTGTAACACCAGACCCTGCTGAGAGTAGCTCTGGAGGCTCCCAGCTTTCCTGTGCAAAGGCAGGATCTGATCTACAAACAAAATGTCCAAAAGGATTTTGACAAAGTGACATTTAAACAATGGTTGAAAATTCATCCAGCCCAGGGCGCTTGGCTGCTGCAGCTCTCTGGCTCTTTCCAGTCTCCTGGATGCACACACAAAGCTACCCCAAATCTTCAAAAAGAGCAAAATTTAGGGCTGGGATTTGTCAGTTCAGTTGACATGTATCAGTGAAAGCATCTCCTTTCAAGCATCCCTCTGCCTGCCTCACACACCCCTTCCCAGGAGCTCCCCCAGCTGTGCAGATTTCCACAAGAAAAGCTGCTTTGTGAAACAGATTTTTCTGTAGAAATGCTTCAATTTTGATGACTTTTCCTGAAATTTCCGATTTTATTCTTCAGAAATTTGTTGCCAAAAATATTTCCCCCTTGTTTTTCTATTTCAAGGTTATTTTCCCGTATATTTCACCAATTCCATAAAATAATTTTTTTAGCTTAGATCTTGATTAAAATACTTAATATTTGAAAAAAGACAACCATCCCAGCTTTATCTTTTGAGTCAACCAAAAATGTTCAGGATTTTCTTTTCAAGGACATCCCAAGAACTCAGAAAATAGAACATTTCTTGCCCTTTTCAACCAAACACACCTGGACATCCCACAGCTCATAGTAGAAAATGCTCCAGCTCCACCACAACACCATTCTCATGCCTGCTCTGTTTCTAAATGTTTCAGGGGGCTCCTCAGTGTGCTCTGCACACATGAGGCAGCACTTCATGCTCCATGAGCTTCCATCCAAGAAGGTGGAACGATGGGATAATCCTAAACCCAGCTTTTGTAGCCCTTACTTGTGTGCACGGCTCCAGACTTGTGCAGTTCAGCTTTGTTTGCATTTCAAGAGCCTTCAAGCAAACATTAGCTGAGAGGAAAAACAGATGGTGCAATTAAAACCCCAAATTCTCCACGATGGGATGCCCTGACAAAGCTCTCAAACCTTCCCTGAAAGGCTGAGAGGGGGAGCTGGAGCAAGCAGGCTTTGTTGTCTCTGTGCTGTGCAAGGAATCAAGTAAAGGACCATTTCTAAAGCTCTAGCAGTTTCCTTAAGGCAGAAGATCTGAGAGCCCCAGAAAATCAAGGCAGAAAGGCCCAAAATGCTCATCCAGAACCTCACAGGGTCTCAGAGCAGCAGTTCAGAGACCAGCACTTTGCTCTGTGCTGCTTTCCAACAGCAGGGGCAAAAACCTGAGAGAAACAGTTCTGGAGGCAAAAGAACAGAGATCTTTGAGAGGGAAACACAGGCTCAGTTGCTGCTGGGATGAAATGGGAGCGGATTCCACCTCTGCACAGCAGCCAGTGAGCACACAGGGGAAGTGCCCTTCCTTCCCCACCAGGATCCTCCTACACCTGGGAGCCCAGGGGGGCACTGAAGAGCTGCAGAAAGGCCTGGGGAAGCACCCAGGGCTGCACCTGGAGCACACAGCAGCTGGAGAGGAGCAGGGGGTGCTATCAAAGGGCAGAGAAGTGTCTCCCCCAAGGACTCACCCACAGGGCTGGCCAGCCTGGAGGGCCTTGTCAGTGGCATTCTCACTTGGGAGCCAAGTTAAATTGGTCTGATTTTTTCTGAAGAGCTCCACGGAGGCTCTCAAATGTGATTTTCATTACCAGTCATATTCAAGGGCCATTCACCTCCTATCTTGTGCCACCAGCATCTGGCCCACAGCACACAACACTCTGCTTTCTCAGGATATGTGACCCTGCCTCAAAACAACCAGAACAACCAAGCAAGATCTTGGCAGCTTTGTCTTTCCTGGCAGCACAAGCCCAGACCCTCAGGAGCCAGCATGTGGCTCACAGCACACCCAGGGCTCTTTTTCCCCTTTAAAAAGCTTCAGCCTTTTTGTGTCTCAACTTGCTCAATTTGCTTTGTGGGTTTGTTCCACCTGAAGTCACCACAGCAATTCTCTCATTGTGCTCCCATCAGTTTGGTGTGAAATGCAGAAGGAAGTGTTCTTTGCTCCAGACTAGCAGAGCACAAGCCACCCTCTCAGTGTCACAGCAGGCATGGCACAAGGTCAGGACATCTGAGACTCCTCCACACTCCCAGAGACAAGAAATAAATGTCACAAAGTCCCCCTGCCTGCCAAATCCAGGCAGAAGCTGCCAGAAAGAGGCTGCCTGAACTTCATAGCCAGAACCTGCACACTCATTTCCCTGGCACAGGCAGGGCTCAGGGTGCAGAGGATCAGCAGGGAGCTCTGCACCTCCTCAAGAAGCTGGGAATCACATTTTCCAAGCACAACTTCCAGGAAGCATGGAAAGCCCTTGCTGCATTTCCAAATAGAGCCCAGCTCTTCCAGCTCATCTGATGAGCTGCACATGATTCTGTCATCCTCAAAAATCACCATCATCCAAGAGTACTTGGGAATCCCCAGCTGTGAAGGGATTTTGGGAATAAGAAGCACTCATCTCCACTGTGTTCTGCAGTGCTGTCCCCAGCAGAGAATGTGCCAAGAGTTTGGTCATGTTTCAAGGAATGTTTTTCCCTTGATTCCCAAAGGAGGAATTCAGCTTTCCTCTAGAAAGTGAAATAACCCCAATGGTCACAGCTCTGCTGCTGCAGAAAGAATTTTATCCCATGTTAGTTCTAGATGTGACTGAATCCCTGCCCAAGCACTGTTGTCCCACATGGACAAATACCCTTCTCTCTGCAAACCCTCCTTGGATCTTCAGACACACAGACTCCATTCAAAATCACCCCAGGGAGATGGGGTTGAGCATTTTTCTCAATTTATTACTGAGCCCCCAGATGCTCATTTTACCCTCCTCTACTTCCCCCACTCTTAGCACCCACCAAAAACACTGCAGAAAATGCTGTGGCCAACCCAAAATAGCTCTTCTTTCCTCTGCAATGCCCTGTATCCCTCCCCCAGGCAGGATCCATAGAAACTGCACCCCTCATGTCCATACACACAGAACAAATCCCAACTTTGCAGTGACTGTCCCAGGCTGTGGGAGGGACAGCTTTTTTAATTTTCCCAGCTGTAGATGTTTGTTTTATTTCCATAAGAGGTTTCAAGGAGGGTATTTCTCAAAAAGCTGTCTCTCCCACAAAAATCCAGTCTGCTCCTTGCTTTTATCTCTGTAAGGAGGAAAGAAGACCTGCTACCACAATCACTGTGCTTACTTGCTTTCAAGTCCACAGAATCAGGGGACATATGCCTGCATCCAACGCCAGCACTATGCAAGAGCCATTTCCAAGTCATCTGCTCCAGTACCTTATTCCAAAGTATGTTTGGTTTGATCTTTTTTTTTTTTTTTTTCTTTGTGGGGGCTTGGAGTAAAGAGGCTTTCAAAATATGCCCATGAATCCCTGTGGAGGAAGGTTGCACAGCGAGTTGTTCAGCTGCGTTATAGGAGCTGTAATCGAAGGTGTAGGAGAACAGAGCCAGAATTAGGATCCTGAAGCCGAGGAACAGCAGATCCCCATGGCTTTGCTGCCTCAGTCTCTGCAAAACTTCCCAACCCACCTCGTTCTGTGCTGTGGCAAGTGGTGTTTTCCATGACGCTGCTGTGGAATTCTTCAGCTCAAGCCAGCTCTTGTACAGAAGAGACCCCGTGTCTGTAAGCAGAGAACTGGAGTGAGAAACACAGGATACGATGCTCCAAAGGAAGGGCTGGAGCATCACAGAGTGTCACTGGTGATGGGACCCCCAAACCTGGCCCAGGGGGACCCCAGGGCTCCTCTACACAGCCCCCACAGTGACAAATAGGCAGGGAAGAGATGTTGAACATTGATGGGCCCCTGAGCACTTACTCTGCACAGCACCTGTGCACAGACTTCATTATCAGTCTATTAAAAAAAACCAAAACCTTCATGCTTCGTGGCTATTAAAAAAAAAAAAAATTAAAAAAAAAAAAGGAGTTTAAAAATCTCACTTGTCACAAGACAGCTAAAGACTTGAGATGCAGGTCTCAATTACTGCAGGAAGCACTCAAGGTAAAAAAACAAAAACATGAACAACCAAAGAGAGAAAAACAAATAAAATGTACAAAGAAAACTACAGCAAAGCTTTCATTTTTCTTCCTTTTTATTTTTTAACAAAAACTCCTATCTCTTCCTCACATGTTTTGGAAAGCACTTGCTGATCTTCTCAAAGCCAGGAAAGGTCCCATCAGCAAGGGTGAGGAACTCATCAAAGTTGCATTTTCATTCTACCTCTGGACTATCAAACTCCCAAATTAGGCATATTCCCAGCAACACACTGTGACAAATGTATCACCCACACCTCAGCCCAGAAACAGAAGGCTGCCCTGAGAAAACCATGCCAGACCCCCTAAAAAAAAAAAAAAAAAAAANGGAATCTTGACTGTCTCCCAAAGTAGCATTAATCCACCTCACCTTCCTAAACTCCGCCAGGAAATAGCTGCAAGGAAGGGGTGGAGGAGGAAAGAACCACTTATGAAGCATCAGCTGCAGTCTAATTAGAGCTATTAGCAAGCTCTTAGTGGTGTTTATTAGCCCTTACCAAGCGTGTCTGAATGAAGCAATCCTGACATCAGCCTTCTGGCTTGGAGAGCCACGCTCCAACCCCAGCTCGAGGAAGAGAAGGGTTCAGAAAGGCCAAGCTGGTTTCAATCACAGCTACAGCTCAGAGCTTGATCTGATCACATAGAAACCAAGGTCCCAGATAAGGGGAACCCACCCTGCTTAGGGCAGGAATAAGATTGCCCAGTCAGATTGGTCCCACCATGATATCTCTCTGAGCTAGAGGTTTCCTGCTCTGATTTATGGCTACTGAGTCATTTTGAGTTGACAGCATCATTCTGCCTTTGCTCTTCAGAGAGGCAGGGATTGCCAACCACCCGCCCCGGGGATTGGGACAAGATGCTCTCAGAAGACAAAGCACGAGCCCTGAGCCCAGCCCAGGACAAGCTGGCCATGAGTTGGACAGGATTAAAATAAGATTTACATCTTCAGTTGCACAAAACATTCATCACTGGCTGCTGTTGGATGTCTTCAGCCTGCAAACAGTTTGTCTGACATGAGGTGTTTCTTAAACATGTCATGCCTTTCAAAGGACATGCAGCCAAAAGCTGCATACCTCAAGCAGGGCTAATCCCCTTGGAGTCTCTTATAGTAGCATATTTCAAGGCTGTTTATCATACAGAAGAGACATTTAAAAATATACAAATGTATGTTATAAATCACAGCCTTTTCCTGGGAAGGAGCAGGAGGAAGAAACCAGCAATCACTCAATGCTGAGGAAATTTATATAGATGGATCTCAGCTCTGGGCTTACCACATTTAGCAATGGTTGCTTCAGCAGGGCCAAAAACACATAATTAGAGTACCACGATAAATGAAAGCACTTGGGAAACTCAAAACATACTTAAGGAAACACTGAACTCCCATATATCTTTCTCAAGTACATCTATAGTCAGGTAAAATCTTCCATATCCCTGTGATGGAAAGGCTGCTTTGTGTTTGTGGTGTAGCTACCACAGTTCACAGTCTTTACAACTATTTCCTTTACATATAAGCAGGTTTCTACCATCTCAGCAGATGGGTCTGTCAGAGGTGCTGCTGAAGGAGGAAACCAAACAGAAAGTCTGAACTCCTGGGGCCGAGTGCCAGCTCAGTACCTGAAAAACTGAGCTGTCTTCCCTGACTCATTCCCAGTGTGTGTGACAACAGACTGCTGTAGTCACAAGGTTTTGAAAGACAAATGTGTCTTTCTGAGGTTGTGGCCACAAAGAATTGTTTCTGCAATGCTTTTCAGGGAAGTGTTGATGGAAGCTGCCTCTGGAACCCGGCTGATGGGACCACCAGCTCTCCAGGAGGTTGTCAAACCATGCCTTGGCCACCCTGCCCCACAAAACCTGCAAATTACCAGCACAAACTCCCTCTGGATGAGAAAACACTGCACACCACAAAGGTGTTGCTGCCATCACAGACACCTACAAGCAGCTGCTGCAGGGGTTCTTTTGGAAGACAAAATGTGGTGAAAAGAAACTCTCATTTCATCTCTTCTACATCTCAAACTCATGGCTTCCAAAAAACAGTCATGTTCAGCAGAGAAATCCTGTGACCATGCTTTGCTCTCATCATCAGCATTTCCCTGCACACCCTCCATCCTCACAGATGTTACACATCAGGCCATGGTGCTGGAAGGTGGATTTTGGCAGCCCTACCAAGTCAAACTCACAGGATGGAAAAGCTGCCACCATGCTCCTGATCCATGACCCTTCTGCTGATCCCCCTGAGCATACTGGAGGGGAAATGCCACATTCCCCTTTCCAGGACCAAACATCACTGAGATGCCAGGGAGGGTGAGACTCCAGGATGGAAAGCGAAGTATCCAGGAGGAAATCTTTATCCCCCACCACTTTGGGTATCAGCCCACATCATCCCATCCAGCTCTGGGCACAGCAGCTCTCTGCCTGCTGCCACTGCAGCCCCGTGTGAACACCCTGCCCTGCAAGGAAGCACTGCTCCGTCTCAGGGATGCCTGCAGGTGAAGATGTGAAATGTGAATAAAGAAAGCAGTTTGTGCAGAAAAGTAATGATCCCTTTGGGATCTTCCCAGTTTATACACAATTACATCAAGCAGCTAAAATGAACGAGTGCTCGGCAGAGAAGGGAGGCGGATAATCCACGGGTGTAAAGCCCTGCAGCTCCCAGAAGCAGTAAACGATGTAAAGCAGAGCTGACATTTGAGGATGCATATGATCCTCTAGTTTATGTATGTCAGGACATCTGCTACTGCGACCTCACTCAGCTAAAACTTCCCCTGTCTTCTCCTACGGCTGCCGAGCGTAGCGTAGAGTAACTCCCTGAGCTGAGCCACACGCAGGGGATTCCACTCCTTCATGCCAATTTATGGCCAATTCAGGATTTCAGCAACTATTATTTATCACCAGGGCTCCCCGCTAACCGTCACCACATTGGTGAGAAGTTATTCCAAATGAGTTTCCAAATTAGCAGCTATGAATACATTTCTTTTTATGTTGGTTTCAGTTTATGAGGGATGTCAGAAAATCACAGGATCCCACTCAGGGTAAATTACCTGGGGATTTTATGCATGATCATTCTGCTAAGCTGCAAAGGCAGCGAGCTCTGCATGCTGCTCACAGTGCCTAAGGCATGAGGGAGGATGAACCCAACTGTTTCAAAGGATGATCAGGTTGGAAAGGTGCTTAAAACACCTTGAAAAGATGGATGAGGCTTCCCTTGCAGATTAGAGCAAGCCCAGGCCACATAACCCCATCTTCCACATCCTGAAACGTAATTCCCTCTCCCTGAATTTATCATTACTAAATGAGAGAGGAAACAGGCATGTGTTCTCTTTCTGCCTGATTTTATTCTCAGAGACAAGAGCTTTTCTACTCAGCAGAAAGCAAACTGGGGCTTGTTTTGTTTAGAAGAGAAGAAATAGCAGGTCTTGACTCCACAGATTTCTGGCAACAGTTACGCCTTGGAAAAACAGTTGTGTTGGCAGGAAAGTGAAAGACTCCTGTCTGCTGGAACAGCCTTTGGCCTCTGTGGATGTGTTTCCTTATCCCAGACAGATGGAGCATGTCTCCTGCCCTGCTGCACTCCAGTGATTTCTGCTCCAGGATCCTTGTGCCAAGTCAGACCAGCCCCGGCGATGGGGCAAGAGTCAAAGGCATCAGTTCCCACGAAGGGGCTGGGAACAGGAGCTGGTGCACAGGCAGCAGTGTTAAAGGTGTCAAGGAATCTCACTTCTCCTTGCAGAGGTGGAGGAACAGGAGTTCCAGGAGGACCAGCTGAGGAGCAGATTCTCCATCACATCAGAGTGGCCCCAGTAAAAGGTTTCTCAGGGTGCAGCTTGGTCCCATGCACACCTGAGGCTGTTTTTAAGCTGGAGTCTGAAGGACAAGGGCTGTGTGGTGAGCTGAGAGACAAGGCAGAGACACAGGGCAAAAAGACAGGTGATACAGGCCAAGATAAAATTGTTCCTGGCCATGTCCCAAGCTGTAGAAGCACCACAGCACATGGGAGAAAAGAGGCAACTCTTTGCTCTTCTTGCAAAGTCTTCTGGCTGGGATCCAGTTTATCCCATGCAGAACCCTCCTTTGGAGTGAGGATGGATTTAGCCTCCAACACATGAATTATAAGTCTCAGGAATGACAGGACTGGAGGAGCTCTGCAGTCCTGGTTCTTCCCAGGGCACCAGAGACACAAGAGACTAACAAACTGTGTAGACTGGCCTTCCCAAAACCATGGTGGTGTTTGGACAAGAGCTTTGGCCTTTCCATTTCCCTCTCTTTTCTTTTTTTTTTTTTTTTTTTTTTTTTTTTAAATATAGGCATGTGGCCAAATTAAAAGCTAGTTCTGTCCAGCTGCCTCCAGCCTTGCATTACCAACCCTTCCCTAATGATTCTTCTGGGAACCACAAACCCCAAATCCTACACAACTCTCATGCTCTCTTTCTGCCCTGCAAAATGGACACAGCTGATTTTCACACTCAGTTTCCCAGCTTGGAAATGAAGCAGCACAAAAAACGGAAAGTGAGGTTTCTTTCCAATTCCCCTTCAGTGTCAGGTCAGGACAAAGCTTGTGGAGGGAGCAGAGTGGAACAGCTGCCAAACTGCAGCTCTGAACATCACTCAGGACATGGTGGTGCCCCCAGAAACAGAAGACATCTGGGAAAAAATAAACCACTGGGACTATTTCTCATCTTAATCCTCAGGAGCAAGAACTTTACATTCTTGTGGACCCCCTTGCATCTCTGTGCCCCTGCTGGGCCCCTTGGTCCCTTTGCTGAGCTGCTGGCTTGCCCTCCTGGTGGACTCTGCCATGTATCCCTCTCTAAGTAAAAACCATCTGGGTGGTGAGTTTGGGGACTGATATACAGAGATGGCTTGTGGTTTTTGTACCTCTGATCTCTGGAATGTGTATTTCAAGCCCAGAAAGAGCTTTTGTGCTGGCCAAGGAAATAACTACTTAAAAGGACAAGAAAGAGAGCTGACAAGGGATGGGGCAAAATGATTCTGCTGCAAAGGAAAAAGGTAGCCTACCCTTATGTCTTGAAATGCCCAAGACATAAAGTGAGAATTGGCAAAGGTCAGGCTGAATTGGCTCTTGCAGAGGATGACAAGAAAAATAACAAGAGAAGCTTTAGCAGTATAGATCAGAGTAAAAAAAGGAGAGGAGAAATGGAGCTGCTGTACAGAGGATGGGGTATAGATTAAAGTTAGTCTGGTGTGATCCAAAACTAATGCATCCTCTATCTAACATCATGTCATTGTGCAGCTGACACAAAAAGCGGGAGAGAGGAGACAGACATGGAAATGTCACATCCCTCCAGATGGAGTCAGAGGCCAGCGAGCTCACACTATGGGTACAGCTGGTTTCTGTCCCACCTGGCACTGAAACCTGCCATGGAAACATTCAGGAGGCTTGGAGAAAGGAGACTAGGAAACACAGCACCTCAACGCAGAAGAGGGGAAAAATGCCACTCTCCCAACTACAGACTGTTAAGGTGTTCCATGCCACATGCCAGGCATAGAGCAAAGTCCAAGGGAAGGAGGATTTGGAGTTCAGAGCTACCAGACTGTTTTCCATTGCCTCAAGGGTGCCAGCCAGCCTGCTAAGATATTGCTGATAAGATATAGCCTCCATAAATGAGAGGAATTGAGATCTAATCTACCTCACCTGCAGCAAAGTGTTTGCTGGAGCACCTTGACACTTTGTCCCAACAGCAAAGGAGAACAAGGACCAGTCCATGGGCTTGGTGGCAGCTCAGCACCAGCTCCAAAGCTTGGGACAGATTTTTATGGATGATCTTTCCCCAGACCAGGACTGGGATCCCAGCACTCCTGGGTCTGAAATGTCCCAGGTAAATGGAGATTCATAAGGAGTCTTGGAGCATCACTGTGGGAACACTTCATCTTCAAGACTTGTGGCCAGATTTGGTCCCAGCCAAAAATACTTCAGGAACATCTCATTCCCTTCAGCTCCTGCCTGCCTGCCTGTGGCACACATGTGAGGACTAATTCTCCTGCCCATGACTGAAGCACCCTTCAGTCTTCAGGCTGAAGGCTTGCCATCTGATTTCCAGACATTTCTAGGAAAATGCACAGCTCTGCTGAGCAGCAAGCGCAGCCTGTGACGTGCCTAATCAGCTATGCTAATCTACTGCTGCCATGCAGAGCCTGCACAACGCAGCTCCCAGCGCGCCCAGGCTCCTGCTGCAGAGCCCAGCAGCACTGCTTTGTTTATTTGCAGTGATTTACCTTCCAATTTGTCACCCTCTTTCCAAGAAGTTGGCATCCCCCAGCATGAATTGTCCCCCTGCACCTCCCGGTGCCTCTCCAGGCTTTGGAGATGGATGGGAAGCAGGCTGGATCCGGGGGCTCAGCTTGTGGAGGGCCGCAGGGGAGTACTGGAACAACCACGGCTCTAACTCAATTTCTTCCCATTTTCTCCTTTGCCTTCACTTCATTATAGATTATTATTTTCTAAACTGAGGCAGAGTCGATTCTGCTTCCAACTGAATTGCCTACAGGCTGGCTCCTCCATCCAGCTGATACAATCCTTACAGCAAGTTGCTTCTCGACAGACCGGCAGTCTTCAGGGAGCAATGCCTCATTTGGGGAGAGTCCTTCATCTTTTATGGAAAACAGCATTTAATTTCCAGTTGTTACTGGCTGTTTCATGCAGCTTTTCCACTAGATATGAAATGGCATCCATGTACAAACTTAAAAGAGAGTAATTCCCTGCTTGAATTGGGATAAAAAGTTGGGGGATCTCAGTGTATTTTGCAGGCAAGGTGTCCAGAGCAATGATAGAAAGGGTCATTTCCCATTTCCAGCTTTTTTTTTTGCAGCCCTACCTACTTGTTATGCTGCAGACGAGCGCTTATTTCTAAATAAGTTGTTTCAAAGCAAAAACCAAACCATTCTCCTTTGAGAAGTGTCAATGAGAGACTTCACAAAGATTTCTAAACATAGACACTTCAAAAGAACAAGTGCAACAAGGAGACTGGTCAAAACGTATCCTCCTTGGCACAGACTGGCAGCTTTGAAGAATTCATGTTTTCTGATGGAAAGATGCTAAATGGAAAATATTCCCTGTTCCCTGGCAGTTTCCTGCACTGCAGCAGCCCCAGCTCACCCGCACAGGGTGATCCCATCCCAGCACAGAGCTGGGAGGCCTCTGGATGTGGGAGGACAGTCTGACAGCCTTTCCCAGGCCCACTGTGGCTCTCTTCCATTTTCTTCACTGCCTGCCTTGCAGCTTGGGGTCCCACTGTGGGTGACACAGAGCCTGGGACAAGGGCAGGATCCTCCAGGATGTAGGACTGGGCTTGACCAATTGGCCAGGAACCCTTGAAATCAGCCTGTCCCTTGTCCCATCCCCTCTGTAACCTGAATTAAATGGGTTTTCCCACCCTCCTGCAAGGCTACAAAGGTGACTTTGGGTTCCCTCAAATTCCATTCTCTGCCTCCCCTTGGACATCCCACACTGAACCCATGGCAGGGAATCAGGCCCTGGGCAGAAATCAGTGGTGGAGACATTCCTGCCTTTCCTCAGCAAGTCCAGCTAAATCCCACCAGAACATTTTTGAGCATATTTGTAATGATTTGAGCAGTTCTAGAGCATGCCCTGTACACTCCAGCCGGGTTTTAGGGGGAGTGTGCTCTTCTGAGAGAGCTGTTTCCTATTTTTGTCAGCACATTGAATACAGCCTCTAAATTAAAATCTTCTATTTCCAGACTATTTTGATCAACGCTACTTCCTTCAGTTTAAAAGATACAATAAGAATAGATGAGCTCTTACAAATTAAAAGCCTCTCTTGCCTAACAAATTGTCTCTTTGTAATAATTAATTATCTGGAGAGAGATTCCTGCCCTACGCTTTTGGCCTCATTCCAGGCTATGTAAGGGGTAGAAAAAAAAAAAGTTTAGAATTTGTTGCCTCACAATGCTGGCTCTCACACTTCCTGCACAAGGCAGGACCAGGCCAAAGGTGAGCCCATCCTAGGTACAGCATGGCTGCCACCAAGTGCCTCTCACAAGCCTCAGCTTGTGGTTTGCAAGGGAGGGCTCCAGGCATATTTCACTGGTTCCTTCAATTTCTTGTTTTTTTTAATTTTTTTATAGGTGATTATTATTAGACAGCAGATCTGTCGCTCTGGGCAGCAACAGCCATTCCCACACTGATGGTTCCTAGAAGCTCCTGGTACAGGTGGGGATGGAAGATGTGAAAGCAGTGCAAGGACACAGGGGTGGCTGCTGCCAGCCATGCCTCTCACCAGGTGCTCCAAGCCCCTGATGACTTTGGGACTTTGTCCAACCTACACTTCCTTAGGAAATTCCTTCCAGTGCATGACTATCCTTATGATAAGTCTAAATTAATCCTAGCTTTTGCACTCTAAGCCCCTGGCTGCTACTTCTCTCAGGGGTATGGAGCTCCTACTCACTTTCCCTGTGGTGAAACTGGAAATATGACCAGGTTATGACATCTGTTCTGTCAAAATCCCATCAGTCTTTTCTCAGGGGACATGTTCTCCAGGCCTCTACCACGTGTGCTCCTCACCCTTGGAGCTTTTCAGCCTCCATGGAGAGGATGAGCATTATTGGCTTTGCTCACCCTGGTAAGCAAAAGCTCCAGGTCCTCAGGAGATGGAGGGGAGGCTGGTGCCAGGTAGAATCCAGCCTGGGACTGTGGGAATTCCCACCTGCAGCCGAGGACATTCACACTGTTGTTCAGGGCAGAGAGATTCTCTACTTTAACCCAGTCCTACCTGACTTTCAGGTGCAGCACCACCACTCCAGGGATCAGTATCCCACAGACACAGCCCTGGTTTTGACAAAGTTACCAGCAGTGGGACAGGACATGGAGGTGGCACAGACAAACACATTCCTGGTGCCATGCAGCCACACCAGTGTCCAGCTCCTCATCCCATGCTGGGAACACCTCAGCACTGCTTTGGCTTCATGGTCCCCTGAAACCTTGCAGGGTCTCCCCATGCCCTTCTGCTGGTGCTGGCAGCTCAGGCAGGGGCACAGCAGGGTCCCTGCACAGGGTGGGAGCTGGTGGCCAGCAGCCTGCCTGGGCAATGCCTGCAGCCAGCTCCATGCCCAGAGCCCCGTGCTCCTTGCCAGCCCCACAGCAGTCCCGCTGCAGGAGAGCGTTTTGCTAATCCTTTCATTCCTGCCCCGTGCCCAGCAGCACAGCCTCCTGCCAACTTTGCAGGGAAAGGCTTTGGAAGCACCTGGGGCTCCAGCAAGGAATCCTTCCCTGGGAACTGACCAGGGCAGGAGCTGCCTTCCAGCCCTGAGGGCTCCTAAAACACCCAAACAGCCTCAGAACAGGCCCTTACATACACAGAGCAGATTTAACTCACCCCAAACTGGAACCAAACAGCTCATTCCCTGAGAAATTGGCTGATCTTCCTGACAGAGGGCCAGGAATGCTGGGAGGGGTCTTAGCAGGGGTGAAGTGTAGAGCATTCCATTGTCCCACACTGCTCCTGAACCACAGCTCAGCCTCCACACACAGAGAGCAACAGCTCTGCACAACCCCAAAATAACCACAAGTTATTGCCCAGGCACAGCCTCAACAGTGTTTGGAGGAAGATTAAATACTTATCTGGAAAACAAGGATGTGCACAATTGCAATCAGCAGGCTTGGTGATAAAACCCATGAAGATCCACTCATGGGAGCCAGGGCCAGTTTCTACCTTCCAGGCAAAGCCTTATGCACCCAGGGGTGGGTCACACTCCTGCTCCCCTCACAGCCTTGTGGTGTGGAGGGAATGACTGTCACCTCCTCACATGGACTTCAGCTGATCCTTTTCTCTTTATAGTGCACAGAGACATAAAAACCCTGTGCTGGTGTCCACTCCTCCCTGGTGTGGCTTAATCTAGGAACAGCTCTGAGTGAGTGAGAAGAGGACCCTTCTTGACCCTGGACACACAGGAAAACATGAGCCTTCAGCTCCCTGAAGGAGCTCCATAGTAGTGTAGAGCCAGCAACACTCTCTAGTACTCATTTGGGCTTGGAGAGCTTTGTATAACACAAACAGACCAACAACCTGGAAATAAACCTCTAACATCCTTTTCTGCACACAGAGAAGCTTAATATATATGTCACAGACTGTGCCTATAGTCTGACACTATATCACAGCAGATGGGATCCTGCTAAGCATCCTTGGGATCAGCACTGCAGAAAACAAAAGGGTGGGAAAGGCCTGAGCATCTTCTTTTCCATTACATGCATCTCTGTACAGGAAAGGTGCTTTTGGACAGAGAGATTCCTGGAACAGCCAGGATTAATGGCATGCCAGAAATATATACGCAAGCAGGACGTTGCACTAGAGCTCAGCCACCTCAGCAAGGGTCTCCCACCACCCTGGGGAGCTGCCCAGCCTGCAGGCAGGAGCAAGTCCTTGCACAGCCCCAGACTCACTGCAGATGTTTAACATGTCCTTTCCCTGTAATATTTATTTCCCACGAGTATGCTCTGGCTTACACAGTCACTGCCAGGAATATCAGAGATTTTTATCATTATTTATCCTTTTGTCCAGAACATGATTTAGCTGGAAATTCTTTGTTTAAAGAGGAGACAAGTTTATTAGCACATCGAGGAGTTCTCTATCCTTTATTTGCATTGTGTATATTATCTACTGGAAATCAAAATATTCAAATGATGTGAATTAGTTACTGGCCTCTGCCTGCTAGCCAGGAAGTTCAGCAGCCTGTGGTGGGGTCAGTACCTTTCCATGGCTTTTTACTTTTGATTTTTCCAGAGAAAACAACTCAGCACAAGTCTATTTCCTAATCCACAATCTTCTGTCAGAGTCCCCACAAAGGTCTCTAAAACCCAATGGGACACATCACCAACTCCTCTCAGTTTGCACTGCCCAAGGAGCTGCTCTGCATCCAGATGCTTTGTTTTCTACAACTTTTCTACTCCCCTCACCCCTCCTCTTTTGACTTTTCCAAAGCTCATGCTGGGGAGAGCAGCACAGAGCTGCACCTCTGAGCCCTTCTCAAAGCTGAGCTGCCACATGTGATTTCCCAGGTTGGCTGCTACCTTCCAGGCATATCATCACCATCTGAGGCTTTTCAGGAGCTCGTCTTTGCCAAATCTCACATTCCTGGAGTTCCAAACTTTCCCTGACTTCTCTTGCACTTTCTCATCTCCCAGCATTGCTGTAGCCTTTAATAACTGCTGCTTACACACATGTGCACACAGAACGTCAGAGACCTCTTGCCATTTCCTGACTCATTACTCACTCCTTGGCTCTGCACAGCCCACTCAGGGAATATTCCAGTTTCTGAGTGTCCCTGTTTGCTGCCTGCCCCGTGCAGCCCAGTGAGCCTGGTTGAGGTGGCTGTGTGGCAGGTCAGCCATCAGGTCTGATAAGCATCCGGTGCCTCCTTCCTTTTCAGAGCCTGCTGACAATGATGTTTTTCAGCCACAGGCTCTGCAGGTATCACATCTGCCACTTCCCAGGGTGCAGATGCACGGAGCACAGCAGTCCATGCCACCAGGAGTGCCCCTGCACAGCTCCTTTCAGCTCGAGATCCAGCTGCTTTCCAACACTCCTTGCAGTCTGCAGTTCCAACAGTCCATGCAGGCTGCATCCCTTCCAGTGAGGTCACAGGGAGGGAATGACCCCATACAGCCCCTCAGAGGCTCCACAGTCACCCAGCCACTGCACAGGGTCAGGATTTGAGGCTCTCCTGTGCTCAAGGGTTTGCAGAAGTGGTGGGTTTCCCTATGACCCAGATGCCCTTGCAAGTCTGAAGCTGCTCTGCCACTCCATCCCAAAATGCACCCTTAAATTTATCCAGAGGCTTTGGGAAAGTAGAACAGGCTGAATTCAGAGCCTGCCCCATGGACAGCAGGGGACTTTTATGGAGAGAGATTAGTGCAAGGGGGCTGGAGAGGGGATCCTGCCCCAATAACCAGAGCATTTGTCCCTACATGGCACTTCCCATCCTGAGACTTCCTGATGAAAGATCCCTCATACAGCAGAACCAAGCAAGGGCCCCTGTAATAAATCAACACCCAGGAGACTTTGGCTGACACAGACATTCCTGAGCAGATTTGAATATTGTTTGTGAGGAGGGATCCCTCCGTGTCCACACTCTGCACGCCCCAGCCCCTAGAGAAGCATCTGGCAGCCAGTCCACAGCTCAGCTAGCCCAGACACATCAGAGGGCTGCTGATCAGCGGGAAAACTCCCTGGTTCCAGCAGATCATAAGCTTATTAAAGATAGATTTGTGCTTTGGTCTGCAGAGATAAACAGATCAAAGGCATTTTGGTCTGTGTGCCAGTGCCGCCGGTATCCCCGTTTGGCAGAGAGGGAGGCTGGGATGTGCTCTTCATTCCCAGTGCAGGGCAGTGGGGGAGCTCAGCCTAGGGTGGGGGAGCAGCAGGGAGTGTGCCCAGGGCCACATCCAGACTGTAAGGAGTCCATGCTTGGCTATTTGCACAGGGAACTTGGAAGCAGCTGGTGGGGACTGCAGCACCTCCCTCGCAGGGCATCGCTCACTCCCTGCGCTGCTCTCCCCCAGCCCTGCAGAGCCAGGGGTAGCCAAGCTTCGCTGGAGTTCTGCTGCCAGCCCGGGGATCTGCTCGGGAGGGAGGGAGAGCTAAAAGGGGAAACAGGTCTTGGTGCAGCTGGCCCAGCTGCTGATATTTGCATAGTGCTTTGAAACCCACAGATGAAAGATTTGAGAGACACGAAAGGCTGTCACTGCCTGTTTGTCATTTCGCGTGGTGCCTCCCTGCTGCCGCACGCAAAGGATGCAACTTTCTGGAGAGGTGAGTGCAGCCTGCAGGGAAAAATGGCACAGTGGAGGCTTTTCCTGCCACGGCCATTTGCACAAGGAGCACATCTGCACCCCAGAGCTGGCTGTGCTCCAGCTTCCTCCACCCACTTTAAAGACATCTCACCTTCATCCTTATCTGTCTCCAGTTTGTCACAAGAGTCACCATCCTCCCTGAGCCACCTCTGATACCCCACTCCAGGCTCAGCTGTGCTTGCTCTCGGGGGGCTCACATGGACTGCAAAGCCAAAAATTGGGAATGAGTGACAGCATCAGGGCTCCCGACAGCAGGCAAGTGTGTGCCTGCAGAAGAGAGCCGGGAGGGAAGGAACCTTTGCACATCGCAAACCAGCAGCAAGGGCCCCGAAACTTCAGGTGAGTGAGGAAGCTGATGGTATCACTCAAGAAAGCAGCAGCGGGAGGCAGCAGGCATCCCACCCCCCTCTTTGTGCCAGGCACGGCTCGGCGGAGCCCGACACGCCGTGTGCTCGGAGCTGGGCTCACTTTCAGCATTTCAAATTTGCCGGATGATAACCTCGGTGTCTGAGTTCACAGCTCTGATCCCACCCACTTGAGGTCTGACTCATGTTGCAGTCACGGCTGCCTGGGTATTGGTGCGAGAGCAGGGAGGGAGGTTGGTTCGAGAGGAGGGAGGCAGCAAGGGAGGAGGAGGAGAGAGGAGAGGGACCGAGGCAGCCGCCGCTCGCAGCGCACGCTTCTGCCTTCGCAAGCCAGCCACACGCACCGGGGGAAAGTTGGAGCCAGTGCAGGCTCTGAAGTCTGCCACACGCTCAGGGGCTGTGAGAAAGCAGCACCTTTCTCAGGTAAAGCTTATGCCTTACTTCTTGCTGAGTTGTTACGCCGGTAAAATACTTTTTAAGTGAGGTTCAGAAGGGTTGGTGGGTCCCTGCTGAGTGGGATCCTGCAATGGGCCAGCTGGGTCAGAGCAAGTGGGTGTCACTTGTCAGACCCTGGTGCCATCAGCATCCTGTGGTGGCTGGAGTGGAGGCCAGCTTGGGGATTTTTTTGGCTGTTGGTGGTGGGGAGAGCTGGATCCGATCAGGGACAGAGGGAGGACGTGGGTGCAGTGTTCCCAGGGCATACATCTGTGGTGTGCAGCATCTCTGCCCAAGCTGCCTCCCCACGAGGGCTGCTGCTGACTTCCTGCACCGCCCTGCCCGAGCCTTTTCTCTGAGCACTCCTGCCCTCCCATGCAGCCCTGCTCACCCTGGCAGCTGCTGGGGATCTGCTGCTGCCCCATCCCAGGGCACGGTCCGATCTCTGGGGCAGGATACCTGCAGGCTGGGCTGTAGCACAGGAGGGGTGGGCAGTGTCCAAGGGTGCACAGTGTTCACTGTCCTGTCCAGAATCAGCTTCAGCAGGAGAATGAATCCCAAAAACTCAGGCAGCTCCAAGCACACCCATAAGCCCAACTCCTCTGTTTTCAGTTTCACCTTTTCTGGACACTGTCTGCTGAGCAAACTTTCTAAATGCTGACTGCTCAGCTGAGTTCCACATTTCCACATTTCCTGATTTCAGGGGTCCTGAACAGCTTCTTACCCACAGAGTCCCTTTCCTCCTGGGGAAGCACGATGGAGGGCTGGTGGCAGTGATGGGAATTTTGTCCTGCCTCCCCCAGCCCTTCTGCTCATGCTGGAGATAATAATTGCTGCTTTGTATCAGACATCACATAGGGCAGAGAGAGCACCAAGCTCTGGAGAAGCCCAAAGAACAGGAACAGAAGTGTCTGGGGATGCAGCCAGGCAGGACAGCAGCATCCTCTCACATTTGTCCTCTCTCACATCGCCTTCAAGACCTACCTCTGACAAATTTGCTCTTGTCCCACTGTGAATCAGGCTTATGGGCCTGGCAGGGGATCAAGAAGCCCATTCCCAGCTTTGGAGCCTTGCAATTCCCACCATCAAACCTCAAAGCATCCTCTCTCAGACCAGAAGAAACCTCCACACTCCTTCCCATCTCTTGGCTGAAATACCTCTCCCAGCATGCCCAGATGTTTAATCTCAGAAGGAGTTGAATATAATTTTAGAAAAAGCCATAATGCTCTCCTGTGAGCTCTGCATGGCCAGGGAATGCATTTTGCTCCTAAGTGACTTCTGGCAGCACTTTTCTCAGAAAGAAACTGTCATGGGAGGCATAGGTGCATTTCAGGTCTGCAAGGCACAGCCCTCCTGTCCCTAGGACAGAGATAAAAGGCTCCATGGTGTTTCTCCTGAGCCCCCAACCACCTCTGTCCTTCCCAGAAGTGGGAAATACTTCCCAAAGAGAGGCTGCCACATTCAGGCGCTCCCTGAGTGCTCCTCTCTGCCCATGTGTCTGCTCATGGTGCCCAGGTACCCAGGCTTTTAACAGGCTCAAAACAAATCTGTTATGCCAAAAGTAGAAGCACAGGGAGGGAGAGCAACCAATGCATTCCCTGCCGGAGCCGGTGCTGCATCCCATTAATCTTACTACAAAAGTGCACCAAGTGCTGGAATTAATCATGCTAAAGTAAAGGATGCTGAGAGACGGGGAGGGGGAATAAAAGGGTAAAGTGCAACAGAAATTTCCCATTAATAAATCACAGTCCCCGCCCCAGAGGACATAAATGCCATTTTAAAGGAGAACACAGTGGATCAAATGCAACATGGACTGCAACAGAGCAGCAAACATCTGTTCAGGCAAGAGAAAGCAGAAATTACTACAAGAATTGTAACTAGGATAATGGGGAGATGATAGGATATTGCAGCGGAAGGATCATTAATGCACCAGAGAAGGCTATTAACAGAGTTCCTTAAAGATCAGCCTAGAGGTAAATTTTATTTAATTGTTTTCATTAGTGATCTTGGCTCCAAAAATTAGGATTTCTTTAAGAGAAATGTACTGGTGAGAAACTTGGGGAGAGTTCTGCACTGGACAAGGGACTAAGTAATAGAGGAGAAGAACAAGAGGATCTGAAGATTAACAGAAACACACCAGGCTGGCACAAGCTCACATGCTTAGAGTCTAAAAGCAAAACTTGTTACTCTAAGCAGCTGAAAACACCATAGGAAGAATATCTGACTTTTAGGGAACCCCAGGATGAGTGCAACAACAAATGCAACCTGACAAGTCTTCACAGCAGAGATAGTGTCAGTCAGAACACCGGGGCCACTGGAAAAGGCATGAGAAGGATGACCCAGAAGCAATGCCCTGCTCTGGTTCCTTCAATGTCAGGAGGGTGATTTTGAACTAGGAGCAGGTCCAGGCTGTGATAATGAGGATAATCAGGTAAATGTAAAAGCTGCCTGGTGAGACAGGGCTGGAAAGGTATCATTTATTCTGGCTGTTGCTGGAAAGACTGCCATGGGAAACAGCTGCTCCACTCGTACATCGAGGAGGAAATCAACTCGCTCTGCCAAAACACAACAGGAGCAGAGGACACAGGTATTGAAGGTGGCAGAAAGCCAGGGGCACATGTGGAGTCACAGAGAGCCAGTGCTCCAGAATAGAGCTCTGGATGCATCATCCCAGGGTCTGTGGCCTGATGGCAGTGAGCTGACAGCCCCCCATCTATACCAGCCCTCCAGTCTGCTTTTCCTGCAAAGCCACGTCCAGAGGCTATGCTGTCCTGGGGAAGTGCTTCCATGAGATCATTTGGCTGATGGATATGGGACAGTCTCCTGCACCTCCACCACAGTTAGGGTTGCAGCATCACATATCCGAGCTGACAGGAGGCAGGTCCTGCCCCATTCCATGGAGGAACATCCCAAGGGTTTGCAGGCAGCTGAGCCCTGCAGCCCACATTGAGCCACAGAGTCCCCAGCACCACCTGAGCTCCTCTGCAGGGATGGGGACACCTCTGTCCCCATGCAAGTGCCCGTTCCTTGCCCTGAGCTAATCTGAAAAAGCAATAAGCAGCAAAACTCCTTCTGGGCACACTCTGTGCAGGGCTGCTCTGAGAGCTGCCCTGGCACTGTGGCAGAAGCTGAATGAGCCCATGTGCCCAGGGCTGGGTCCCACCAGCAGGGCCCAAGGCGGGGCCCAGCACAGCCCAAGTGAGCTGCAAGAGCCAGAGGCAGGAGCAGGTTGTTGGTGTGTGGTGAAGCAGCCACGTAGGAGGCTGCTATCCACCCACAGAATTTTCTAAGTGTGCTACTCCCCCTATAATTTAATCTGCCATTTCCACATGTTGGGAGCAATGAAAACACATCCCTTTCACTTGGAAATACCCTTCTGTGGGAACAACCTGTTCTCCTCGCTGCTGTCAGTGGGCAGGCAGCGTTCAGCTTGTTCCACACTCCTTTTGTGAGTGAACAAAGAGCTTTCCATGGCAAGAGCCTGTGCTGCAGCTGGAGGTGAGGAACGGCTCCACACGCTGCTGCCACAGCTGAAAGCATCGCATCCCTCTCCCAACAGCCTCAATTCCAGCACCCAAACTCAGAGGGCATCCTGTCTGGCAATGAGTTTGCTCTGCTCAGCAAAAGGCTTCCCATGCACTGGTTCAGGGCTTGTTGTTTGCTTTCCATGCCTTTAGAAGCAGCAGAGCTGTGGGAATTGCCTGTAATCTCAGTGGTCCAGTCCCAATCTCTCCCCTGTATGGTTCCTGGAAATCAGTGGTTGTTTTTTGTACATCCTCCCTGGTACACTCCCTCCCGTGGCCCCCATGCCTTTAGACTTGAATCAAAGGCATAAATCATCTGAAGAGTATTTCAACCTGCACCACAGTGTTATCTTGTTGTTGCAAGGGGAGTTTAACTTTAAAATCTCACCTTTGTCCTCTGACAAGGCTGGATCTTTTCCTTTCCTGGAGTTTCTTCTGATTGCTCCACCTCTGCAGAGAATCAGCTCTACCTTCCTGAACAATTCTGGGCACCACCAGGGAGGTTTCACTGCTGCTCCCTGGGGTGCAGAGAGCCTGCAGAGCTGGGTCATGCACCAGCCATGGGGACCAGAGCAGCTCTCCCACACCAGCACATTGAGGAGGATGGGGAGACCCCTCACCTCATCTGGGAGCTCATGGTGAGAGACCACAGCTTGGACACAAGCAGATCCACGAGGGTCAGTCCTGCTCCTCAAACCCATTCCCAGCCCTCTTGCTTGTCCCTGCACTGCCTCAGTTCCCCTTTGGGTATCTTCCAAACATGGATATCACTTCCAATCAAGGACACAAGGTCCCTTTGAATCTAGTAGTGTCAGGGTCTTGGAGATCACCATAATCAGCAGCTCAGTTGTAAGTTAGAGTGGTTTACTCTGTTGTTTCTTCCCTTGCAAAATGTGGCTTTTTGTTATTTGTATCCAGACAGAAAATAGCCAGAAAAAGTAAGTCTGGAGGGATATTCCTCTTCCCTCCCAGGACCCAGAGCAGGGTGAGGATTTCCTATACAAGCTACAGGAGCTGCTGTGATTTGTGCTGGCAGGGACCAACTCTAGGCGTTGGGCTGCTGCAAAGCACAGATACAAGGGCAAAGTTTAATGAGATTGGCAGCCACAGCCAAGATTCAGAAATTACATGACTAATTTTCCTGGATTGCATAAGAACTGCTTTCTCAGAAAAATTGTTTCCTTATATCCCATTCATTCTCACTTTTGTTGTAAGCCTATAGGAACATGATGGTTTTTAAATCCCTGCCTTTCTCTCAACATCCCTACATTAGGTGGGCATCCCTAGGGCTGGGAGAGGCCAGCTGGCAGGTACACAGGTGCCTGGCTGCCAAAGGACAATTTGGGTTTAAGTGGGCTGGAGCAGCCAGGGAGGTACAGACACCCTGTTTCTGGAGGGGCTTGAGGGAAAGCTCCAAGGGTCTTTGCCCACTGCAGCTCTGACTAGTTGCTTTTATAGAATCACAGAATGGCTTGGAAGGGATCTTACAAATTTCATTCCACCCCTCTGCCAAGGGCAGGGACACCTTCTACTAGACCAGGTTGCTCAGAACCTTATCCAGCCTGGTCTTGAACACTTCCAGGGATGGGGCAGCCAGAGCTTCTCTGGGCAATCTGTGCCAGGGCCTCACCAGACACTTTGTTTTGCAGGTAGTCCTCAGGAGGCAGCAAAGCTCTGTCCCCGCTGGAGCACTGCTGACCACTGTGACCAATCCAACATGCAGAGGGCATGAGAGCCCACAGGCCTTGACCCAATGGTCATTCAGAGGAAAGGAGAAGGCAAGAAAGGAAAAGAAGCAGTTAAGATTCACCAGCAGCTGCCACAGGGCATCGACTCCAGCACTGAGCTCTCAGATGGGGCCAACAGGCACAAATGAGTTGCAGTGCCACATCTTTCCTAGGCCATGTCATTCCCAGCAAACAAGGCTGAACATGTAAAGTGACTCTGCAATGTTCTCCAAGGTCACTGTAAAACTGGGGTCACTTTGGGAAGGGCCTTACGCCTGCCTGGTACGGCCTCATTCCAAGCAGCTTTGGAGCTGATGAGAGCAGGACTGCTCCATCCTTGCAGTGACACCATGGATCCTTGTTACAACCACACAAGCTCTCAAAGAAGGATGGCCTTCCCCCTGCAGCTGGTGGTCGGGTCCTGCCTCACCATCATCATCGTGGTCACTGTCTGTGGTAACATCCTCGTCTGCCTGGCCGTCACCCGCGACCGCCGGCTGCGCAGCTTGACCAACAGCATCATTGTCTCCCTGGCCATCACAGACCTGCTGCTGGGGCTTCTGGTGCTGCCCTTCTCTGCTTTCTATGAACTGGCCAAGGAGTGGCCCTTTGGCAGCATTTTCTGCAACATCTACACCAGCCTGGACGTCATGCTGTGCACGGCCTCCATCCTCAACCTCCTCATGATCAGCCTGGACCGCTACTTCGCTGTCACCACCCCGCTCCGCTACTGCCAGGTGGTCACTCCCTCCAGGGTGGCCGTGGGTTTGGCTGTTATCTGGACTGTTTCACTGATGGTCTCCTTCCTACCCATCCACCTGGGCTGGAACACCAACGGGACAGCAGTGCAAAACACAAGCCCCACCTGCAACAAGGAGTGCACGCTGGAGGTGAACCTCGTGTACGGGTTGCTGGACGCCTTGCTCACCTTCTACATCCCCCTGGTCATCATGTGCATCACCTACTACCGGATACTGAAGATAGCAAGGGAGCAAGCCAAGAGGATAAACCACACGTGGGGCAACACGCCCATGCCCCCCATGGTGAAGGAGCACAAAGCCACCGTGACGCTGGCGGTGGTGCTGGGAGCGTTCATCGTGTGCTGGTTCCCCTATTTCACCGTGTTCACCTACCGGGGCCTGTGGGGGGACAGCAGGGTCAAAGGCACACCCATGTCCATTGTTCTCTGGCTGGGCTATGCCAACTCAGCCCTGAACCCCATCCTCTACGGGACGCTCAACAGGGATTTCCGAGTGGCGTACCAGAACTTGCTGCGCTGCTGGAGGATGGGACAGCCCAGGAACTCCCACCTGTCTCCCCTCCAGAAGGCCCAGACCAGGGGCAGGCAGGGCCAGGGCAGGAAGGAGGGTAAATCCTTGAAACTGGAGGTGAGGAATGAGAAGGGGACCCTGCTCACAGATGGAGCCCTCAAGAGGTAAGAGCCTTCCTACACTGGGGACTTTGATGGTAGGTGTGTCCCCAGAGAAAAAGGCAGAGGTAGGGACTGCACATTGTCCATGGACTTTTAAGCAACAAATTGATGGCCCAGCAGGACATCCTTGCCCCGACAACTCCTAAATTCAGCCACTCAGAAATTCATCACCACCCACAGGATGCAGCTTGCATCCCCTCCATGCTGGCAGCACAACTCCAGATATTCCAGCTTCCCACATGGCTGGCCCTCTGGAATTGTCATTGTTCACAGGAAGCACAAAATGTCCCCTGGATTTTCTGGGCAATGGGGACAGTTACTGTCAGAATTTGCAGTACAGAATGGGGTGAAGCTGTTAGTTGGGGCTTCTCCCCAAAATCAGCCGTGTCCCAGTGAGGAACAGACAGCAAATTCAAGGCATAGAGTACAGCTTCAGGGGCCAGGAAAGGTGACTTCCCATCACAGAGAGGAGAATGGGAATTAGTCCTGGAGCACACAGCACCTGCAGCCAGGCTGGGAGTCCCTGCAGGAGCCAAGAGCTGGGCTCCCATCTCCCTGCAGAGGAGCTTGGCCATTTCCCATCCCAGCCACACACCCTCAGCACCTCAGCCATCAGTTTGCATCAGCAGTGAATTCAGCCAACAGCAAGTTCCATTCCCATCTCTGGAAAGGGGCAGGAGCATCCCAAATTAAGCTGGCAGATGTTTTTAGAAATATAAACACCCATGTGAAGTTAGAGCCAAAAATTCCCTCAGCATCATCCCAAGCATGTTACGAGGGTCAGCCCCACCAAGGGGTGTGGTGAGGGAGCAGGATGGGAGCAAAGTGGGCAAGTTCTGTGCCAGGCTGTCTCCCCAGCCCCTCCCTGGGCACCCACACCCCCACAGGGCTGTGCCAGCCTCTCACTGCCTCATTCCAAGGTGTTCACTCAGCCAGGCACAAGGAGAACGGAGAGGCAGGCTGTCAATCTGCTGCTCCTGAGACTAATCTAACCTCTAAGCAGTGCCTGATAAGCAGCCCAGAAACTTTCCATCCATAGATAAGGATTCCTTTGATTCCCTGTTCCCAGCGTGCCAGCAAAGAAGCCGCGCTCGTGCGCTCTTGCAGCACGTGCCCTTGATCCTGCCCCAGAAACAGTCTTAAGCCACCAAAA
This sequence comes from Aegithalos caudatus, assembly GCA_013389925.1. Classification (NCBI taxonomy): domain Eukaryota; kingdom Metazoa; phylum Chordata; class Aves; order Passeriformes; family Aegithalidae; genus Aegithalos; species Aegithalos caudatus. The sequence goes on from WEIU01009166.1 coordinate 2,015,517, forward strand.
GGAGAACTCAGGGAGGTGAACCAAAGTTCAGAGCCATCCAAAAGGCTGAGCCAGCATCATGCCTCCCCCAGAGCACCAATGTGATTTTACCCAAGGGAGGGGGGCAGAAAATAGAGATACAGAGGGGTGGATTAACGTGAACAAAACACGAGAACGCAGGTCCTGGGGCTGCCTTTTTCTGTTTCCAAGGAATTAGTGAGGAGCCCAAAGTTATAGCATTTGGTAAATTGTAGTTTGTATATAAAAACATATGGAAAATGTGTCTAAGGTGGTGGGGGTGTTTCTGCAAACATACAGAGACAAAGAAAGCTATCCTGTTTACTCACACAGAAGTGTAGCCCCTGGGCAAACCAGGAGCTCATGCACTGAGGCTCTGCAGCTGAACCAGGAGAGGGGAACAGGCTGTCAGGGCTTCCCTGCACAGCCAAGAGAGAAGAGAATATAAATGTCAGTGTCTTCTCAAAACGCTGCCTTGCCACAAAGGCACAATAATGACTTGGAGGGAGATAAAAGGGGAAGAAAAATGGGTTTCTGTTCCTCAGGCAGAGGGCAGGGTCACTGATTTCCTGGCTTTCACCCTCCCAGCTTTTCCGGGTAGAAAAGATTCTTCCCCTGGTTCCCCAGAGGGAACACTCAAGCAAGGGGATGTTTCTTGACCTTTTTAAATCCAGCTCCCCTCCCCATCCTACACAGAATAACCACTGTGGTTTCTGCTCACAATCAGATAAGAGTTGCTCGAGCACCTGCTTTTACTTTCTCTCCTTCTCTTTGTAGCCCTCTCACCTCCCAGTAATGATCATCTGTGGCCCCTTCCAGCCCTTTTTCCCACAGTCAGATAAATAAAGATCTGCTGTTGGCAAATGATCAGGATCAACTAACACCACACAAGACAGGTGAGCACAGGATTTACCTGCTCACCAAGAATCTGGCAGCCAGTTTCACCCCCAGCACAAACCGAGCTGCTTCCTCTCCCCTCTTCCTCTCTGCAGAGCCTTCTGAGTCATCTGCCCTGAACATGTTAACAGGAAATGACCAACATAAATTATCCCAAAAACTCACAACCCCCCAGATAAGAACACCCAGAGCTCAGGAGAGCTCTGCTCAGAGAAGCTCTGTGGGATCATTCAAGGGAAAGCAGAATTTTGAACCACTGCCCTTAATAACAATTTTCTTTTTGGTTATGAGGCATAGGGAAAAGACTAACAAAGAGTGGAAATACTGGAGAACTGCAGGCAGTCTCAGGGCTCACTCAGAGTCTCAGCCAGGAGTAGGGCAGGGAATCAAAAGCCACGGGACCTCCACAGCAGCTGGGGGCTAGGAGTGTTTCCATCACTGAGGACCAGGTAGGGCAGAGAGTACAGGGACAAGCAGAGATGCAAGAGGAAGACAGCTGCTCCCATTTCCCCATGAGGCATCAGAGAGGAAGGCAACTCACACAAAATCAGTAAAGAAAACCAAAGGACCTCAGGAGTCTGCTTCAGGGCAGTGGGACAGGGCTCTGAAGAGATCTGGTGCTTGCCATGCTCATGGCTGTAGGCTCTGAGACCAGACCCTGATGTTCAGAGAGATTAAAATCCCATGAGAGGGAGCAATCAGCACTAACAGGGATGTACTGGGGAAGAAAACGCTGGAGCTGAGCGAGTGGCTGTGGATCACATTCTTGCATGTCACCTGTGCTTAGAGCAGCTTGGGACAGGACCATGGCCACCAGAAATGGGCAGAGAAGCCAGTTCCCACTGGAAAGGGTCACTGTCCCAGTCACAACATGCCTGCCCCAGCTGCCAGCCTCAGGCAGACACTACCTGGTGCTTCACAGAGCAAAGCTGGGCTCAGGCAGGCTGGCACTGAGAGACTGTTCTTTTTCTCCTTTTTCTGTCTTCATGTGCAATTTAACCTTTCCAGCACTGGAGCTTTTCTGTGAGTCTCAGCCAGCCCACTCCCATAGAACCCACATCTCCAAGCCTTCAACTCCTGGCTGTCCTCTTCCAAAATCCTGTGTGCGAGGTTGAAAGGACAACACTCAGCTTTCCTCAGCACGAAACTCAACAGAGGCAAGAGCTGCAGGGTGAGTACAAGGTCAGGGTCGCTGCCTGAAAATGAGGGAGGAGGCAGCTCTCCCTGCTGTGGCATCCACTGCATTTTTCCTGGTGCAGGCATCCCTTCCTGATGGTGCAAAGGGTGATACCATCAGAGCTTCATCCTCACTCTTTTATCCATCACTGGTGGCTTTCCAACCAAGTCCCAAGCCCAGGGGAGGTGCACAGAGCTGGCCCCCCCTCTGTGGCTGCCCTGGAGTTTTAGGATTACAGAACCAGCCTGAAATGCCCTGGAAGATGCTGCATCCTGCCCCTCCCTCATGCACTGCAGAGGCAGCTGCATTCAGACCAAGAATATCCAGCACACTTCATTTTCATGCAAGCCTACATCCACATAAATTGCCAGCAGCTTTGGCGGAGATGCTGGCAGGGCTCCCGAGGTGAGGAGCTGATGCTGCACCAGGCATTGCTGCTCTCTCCAAGTGGTGCTGGGCTGGAGGCCACGACTGCCATGCATGGGGATGCCTCTCAGCTCCAGAGAGCCACTTTGTGCAGCCCTTCTCAGAAGAGCCAGGCAAGGTCACCCTGACCTCCACATGCTCCCCCCTCCAGTGCTGCATGCTGATAACCTGGGCTCTCCATATTGACTGTGCCTTGGGGGGAAATAAAGCCACCCACGTGCTGGAAGCTGGGCACACTTTGTCCCTTCTGCACCCTGAGCACTTCTAACCTTAGCCAAGGTCACAGCAATACAGGAGCTGGTGCTGTCTGTACACACACACAGCTGGGAGGGAAATGGAGTACAGGGACCCCCTGCCCTGGGGTGCAACAGAAACCTGCACTTCTCAGGGGTACTTGCTGTACCCTGGAAATGCCATTGCCCATCAGCAGAAGGAGAACCAGAGGATTGGAGGCTGCAGATGCTGTTCTTTGGGGAGGCATCACTGCTGCCCTGCAGGAGGAACAGGGTGAGCCCTCCAGTCTGGAAACCAAAAAATTCCCTGACCCACAACAGGGAGAAGCAGCACCCAGGAGCAGAGCACTCCCAGCTCCAGGACATCAAATTTTGTCAGGCAACTTTTGTCTCTGACAGCTCAGCCCTGCTGCTGCTAGCTGGCCCAAGGGACAGGAAGAACAGGCAGAGAAAACCACAAAACAGAGTGACATTGCTCCGAGGGGAGCTGGGTGATAGGTCTTGGGGTGATGCAAGCCTGCTCAGCTCTGCCCAAATGCCAGCACTCAGCATTTAGTCAGGGATGCCGAGAGCATCCTCACAGCATCAGAGCACAGCCCCTCCCAGGCACAGCAGGTGCTGGATGCAGCATTCCTTACACTGGGGAGCAGGAGAGGGGGGGGAATGGACCCATCTGCATCCTGTAAAGCCATTGATCACCCTCTGTGTTCCCCTGCAGGATCCCTGCTCTGGCATATGGTGTTTGCTCCATCCTCAAACACTGCTGGAGAGACTCTGCCTGCCCAGGTTTCTTCCCAAGAGGGTGGTGTGTTAGAAGAGCCCTTGGAGGAGCTGCAGAAGAGCATCTCCCCTGTCCTGTGTGGGCAGTGACACTTTCAGCATCAAGCCCCACACCAGCAGGAACAGATACCTGAGGGCTGGGTCAGGAAGCAGTGCATGCCCTTGGCAGGGCTGGGAGTGCCCACTCCAGACCCATGGCAGTGGGTCAGGCTGAGAGGGCACAGGGTGGAGGGGGAAAGGGGCTGTTCTTGAGGTCTTGGTGCCAGTCAGACCAGCCTAGGATAGAGAAAGGCATCACAGGCACTACCTTCCCTGGTGTCCTAGGGATATATCCACCCCTCAGAGGGGCCAAGGGCCAGGTAGATGGGGGGTGACATGGCAGGAGGGCTCAGCGTGGGGGATGTTGGCAACCAGGACATCCCACTCCCTCAGCATCCCTGCTGGGACATGGCTGCCTCCCATCCCTGGGGCTGTCCTTACACCACACCCCTGTCCCAGCCCTGCAGCAAGGCAAGGAGAAGCCTGGAGCCTGCTGAGCTATGGGGAGACACAGCAGCCAGGGTTTGCCCCAGGCTCTGCCCTCCCCAGGTCAATACTAACGCTCCCAAAAGAGGATGATTCCACCCTGAGCCTGTGCAGAAATCATCAGTGCTATAAAAATCTATTTAAGACAGAAGAAAAATTAAATACATGGTTTCTGTGGGTGTGCCTTGTCCTGGCAAGAGCTTCCCTGCCCTGCTCCACCCTGCGGTCCCATCCCCATCCCTCTGCTGGGACAGAACCTGGTCACACAGCACAAACAGAGAGACAGGTACAGCTGCCCCGGGCAAGGCTGGCACCCCCAGAGCACACCCGTGGGACCAACCAGGTGATCCCCCCGCGGTCCCTGAGCTGATGGAGCAGGGACACCGCAGGGGCGGATCCGGAGGGTGGCACCGCTGGCTCGGAGCTCCCCCTGCTTGCTGCGGGCACGGACCGGCCCCGAGCTCCGGCCACCCCGTGGGGGGCACCCACTGTCCTCGACCCGGCACAGCGCACCCCACTCGCTCCTCCAACTCCTCGACACCCCCCCACAGCAGTGAGGTTCAGCATCTGCCTCTGTGGCTTTCATCCTTCCACCACGAATCAGTGGTTACAGAGAGCGATTGGCTCTCAAAGAGGGAGGAAAGCTCAGAGAGGGGAGTGTTGCAGCCCCAGTGCCTCCCAGCACCCAGCCAAATCCCATCAAAGCACCAGGGGGCAAGGAAACATCCCCAGCAAGGTGATGCCCTGGCAGGCAAGGTCACCTCGTGGTCCTGCCTCATGTGGCCTTAGGATAAGGAGCTGTGAGACTCCTGGGCTGAGCCCCCCAGAGCAGACTGAGAAACCACCTCGTCAGCAGCTTTACAGAGCAGCAGGAGCCGGGTCCCTGCAGAGGAGCACACGGAGAGCTCGTCCTGCCCAAACAAACCCGGCAGGAGCAGGCCTGAATCGCCTGGAGCAGCCACGCTCCGCTCCAGCTCGGAGAAGAACTGGCAAACACACACCCAAACCCCTGCCACCTATGATAACAATTAGAGACTTATCTAATTGCAAAAATAATTGCAATTGAAGTGTTTAATTACCATACTAAGCAGGAAGAGCCATTTCCTACTGTTCCAGTAGCACTCCCAATCCATCAAACAAGGTTTGGGGCTTGTTTGGGTGCTGGGGTTTTTTTTTGTTTTTTGGTTTTTGGGTTTTTTTGGGGGTTTTTTGGGGTTTGTTTTTTTTATTATTATTATTAGATTGCAGCCCCAGGGGATGAAGAGATTTGCTAATTAAGGTCTTGGAGAACAGCTACCAATTCACAAGCACTTGCTTTTAATTTCAATACTAACGAGGCTGGAAGGGGGAGAACTCCAAAACGCTGAACAGCTGTGGCAGTGCTGGCTGCAGCAGTACTGCCCCCAGCCCCTCCTCACGGGGCTCACACTGCTCAGGGACCATCCCAGAGACCACAAGGATGGGCTGGGATGGGCTGGGGAGGGCTTGGCTCAGTGCAAGCACAAGCAGGGTGGAGCTGCTGCTCTGGGTCGCTGCTCTCACCGCAGCCACAAACTAATCCCAGCATCGATCATCTGTCTAATCCCCTCAGGGACCATCGGTTTTCTCAGTGATGGGCTAATCCTGGTCCTGAGGCAGCCGTTCCATCCCCTTGGGGTGCAGCAGCAAGAATTTCTCCCCAGGTGACATTTGGTTTTGTTCTCCTCTAAACGGACAACAAAAGAGAATTTAATTCTCTCGCCAAGCAGCAATTCTGTGAGGGAAGAGAAACTGCTTAGGAAGCTCCTAACCAACATCTGCTCTCTCAGATAGGAAATATCCCCTGCTACTGGAGGGAGCACAGGCAGGGCTGGCTGCCAAGTGCATGGGGACATCCCCATCCCCCTGTCCCTGCAGGGGACACTGGAACTCACACTATATATATGCCATATATATATATATATATATATATATATATATGTGTGTGTGTGCCCTGTATATGGCACCCAATCCTCACCTTGCTCCACCAGCCACCCCAGGGACCCACAGGGCCTGGCCAGGCTTCTTCTACCAAACCACCTTTCCCATCCTTGCCACAGCACTGGGAAGGGTTCAAAAACCTGCAGAGAGGAGGCACAGGGAAAGAGAGAAGCACACGGGAGGCAGGAGCAGCCGCAGGGCATCCAGGCGTCCTGTCCCCCAGGAGTGCAGCTGAGAAGTGGTGGCTGCCACAGGCTGGAGGCAAAGGAGCGTTTTATTTCTTTTAGATAAAAGAGAAACATCAGTAGAATGAGAAAAAACTCTGTTGGGTTTTTTTTTTCAGGCTGTCACGTGATTAAACACAGAGGAAACAGAAAGGTAGAGAACAGCCCCGAGCAGTGGAAAATGAGAAACTTTGTGTTAGAAATCTCAAGATTGGATTTTCTGGAATAAAATACATTTTGGGGTCACTCACCCAACAGTTTTGGTTGGGGAATCAAGCTTCTGAAAAGGTTATGGAACCCGTTTCCTCCCCACAAATCTAAAAAATCACCTTTCCATGCCAAAGCATCTAGAAACCAAGGACAAGCACTCCCTTCCAGCATGAAGGAGATGACCATGAGGAAAGCATCATCAGGTGCCTTTCTGGCCTCAGCTAGACCCTTCTTGCCCAGCATTTCCCCACCACCAAGAATGCCAAGGCTGGCAGTGCCGCAGGCACAGGCTGACCCCGGCCACTGCAGGATGGTGGCCATGAGCCCAGGAGCACGGCCGTGTCACTGGGGTGGTGGCCAAGGGACCGGAGAGAGAGGACAATGCCACTAGAGGGCACAAGTATGACAGGAACACGGCCCCACAGCACGGGACCTCCAGCTGCTGCAGTTCAACAGTCCCTGAGGTCCCCAAAACCCCTCATCACCCCCACCTCCAAAAGGTGCACCCTCCGCTCTCCCCCACCAGTGACACACCTTCTCCTGGGGGCACAAGCCCCCACCAGGCAGAGCTGGCTGGGAGAGCTGGGTGCGCCTGGGCAGGCAGCCAGATGTGGGTCCTGCAAGGAGCTATGTGCTCATCACCAAGGGACATGTCCAACGTCCTTTTGTCCTTTCCTTCTCCTTCCTTCTCCTTCTGGCAGGAGCTCCCCTCCCCACTCCTGCAGCCACCACCGCTTTCATTAAGGCTCTTCCACCAAACTAAACACCATTTGTCAGGGAAACAGCTGCCAGAGGCAGCTCTGCTGGAACAGATGCCCTTGTGTCCCCCAGCAAGCAGTCATTGTCACATCCACCTTCCCGGTGTGCCACACACCTGCAGCCACACCTGTGTGCACACTACCTGCCTGGCTTTGCTGTCCTCAGGGTAGGACAGGGGACACAGAGCCCTGTTTCCAGAGCTATACTCCTGCTCTCAACTCGATGAGCAGCCGGGGACTTCTGTGTGGGCATGGGAGCCGCTCTCAGCGCCTTGGCTGCCCGGTCACTCCACCCACCCTGGGCGTAGCTGACAGGTGCTGTTAGCCCGGGGGTGTTTGCACAGCTGTCAGGGCCTCCCGGATGGATCTGCTCTCCTTGCTGACAATTCCCATCCCACGGGCAGCAGCCCATCTCCTCCCTGCCGGCAGGAACCCAGAGCCGCTGGAGGCAGAGGCAGCAACACCCTCCGACCTCGTGCACACAGGGACTGATGCTGATTAAACGCAGTCCCGGTGCTGATAATTAATTTCTCAGAGGATGAATTACTTGGGAGAGCTCCAGAATGAATATTGTTCTTCCTGCCTGCCACAAAACTGCTAGGTCTGTTTGGGCTTTGAAAAAAAATCTAAAAGCAAAGGGGAAGAACATCCCCTGATGAAGAACCACAGCCGTGCCCTGGACAAGGGGTACCTGCTGGGTTTGGGATCTCTGCTGTGGCTGTTCTCTGGACCCATGAGGTTGCAGGCAGGGCAAGAAGATGTGCTGGCACTGCCCATGTTCCAGCAGTCAGAACTGGCTATGGACATTGACAAACCCCCCTCCAACATCTCCTTTAAACCCATCTCAGTCCCCACCTTGGGCTGAGGCATCCCCATCTCCCCATGGGACCTACCCAGGGAACCACAGGGATCTCTGCGGAGAACATTCAGCTGCCTCTCCCCGGGCACTGCCTGCCATCCATGGGGCTGGATGTGGCTGTCCCCACGCCGGAGTGGCAGGGCTGGAGCTGGTCCCGGTGTCCCTCAGCCCGCCCGCCTTAGCACGGCTCCCTGCGGGCGCTGGATGCAAACGCGGAGCGAGCAGCCCCTGCAGACAGCACTGTTACGCAGGGCTCTCCATCCCTTTCGCTTAATAGGAAGCATTTTTCTGTTTCATTTCCCTTACCCTTGAAGCTGAAACCGCCTTTCTGCAGCAAAACACACCAAGCCAAGGAAATTCTCCCTTTCCAGCTCTCAAATGCCTCTCCCTCCTCCATCAGCAGGAATGCCCACCCCCCAGTCCAGCCCTTGCCTGGGGTACATTGTACTGCTGGAGGGACAAGTGATTCCCACCCCTGTCCTCCCACTGGCATCAGGGACAGAGATACTGAGGGGGCTGCAGGATTCTCTTCTCTCCATGCACAGATCTTACAAATATTCCCAAATACGGCAGAAGGCAAAGCCTGCCCTCGGCTCACCTCCTCTGGCCCTCCCTGAGGGCACTTCACTCGCTTGGCCTGCTTCAAGGCTGAGCTAAGTCCACCATTCGTTACTGGGTAATTAAGTTCTTAATTAACAGGCTGATTTCTCCTCAGAACCCTGCCAGCAATTCCTGGTCCCTCTGTCAGCTGCCTCCCGGCAGGGCAAAACCTGCGGGGCCTGGGAAGCGCTCCTGTCCCAGGGACGGCTCCGAGCTGTTTTTCCTACCTCCCCCATGATCTGTTCCTGGCGCTGGGGCACCATGACCCAGCCTGAAGGCGTGAGCCTGCTCCAAAAATGCGCCTGCGGCACAAATGAGCCCGACACGTGTCTGGGCTCAGAGTGACACCAAGGAGTCAGGGGCAAACGGGGGTGAGACGTTGCCACCGTGAGTGATGTTTAAGCCTAAAACGCTAAGACTAGAAAACCTCCTAGTTTATAAGCCTTAAGAAAGAAAGAAAAAAATTATATTCGAGATATTCCTGCCTAAAGAAAGAAATCTTTCAGCAGCCTTTGCCGTGAGCATATCCCCTCCGCTTGCTTCTCCCTCCTTCGGGACTGAGCTGGGAAAGGAGGCAGCAGCGCCGTGCCCCAACCCCAGGCTGGCTGGACCGCAGGGGATAACACGGACACCCTGCCCCAGGCTCCCCAGCAGCCCCCAAACCTCAGAGAGCCGCAGCAAAGCAGCCGTGATGAGCCGCAGTCCTCGGTGAGATGGCAGGGGCTGCCCTGCAGCGCTCCGTGTCTCCATCCCTTGTCAGTTCCCCTTAGCCGTGAAAAGAGAGTTATCCTCCCCAGTTATCCTCCCCCCGGGGCAGCGCCGGCGCGGTCCCAGCAGCGATGGGGACACAGGGGGATGGCACGGAGCGGTCCCCATCCCGCTGCCGGGGTGTCTGGGTGGGAGGAGAGACGCGAGTTTGGCTAATCCAAGTGGAAACTAATTGTGTTTCATTGAGGTTTTATCTCTGCAACTGGCAACGTGCTCCTGCAGGAGATTTAGTGTGAAGTTGTCTGGTCCCTGCCAAGAAGGCTGGTTGTTGGTTTTTTTTAGAGAAAGCACATTATGCATCAAAGTTGAAATTCAAATCCCTTTTCCTGCATTCCCAGAGTATATTTATGACACTCCAGATATTCTTCGGTGCATCACAGTTTGTGGGAAGCCCCCAGTCACTGCAGGATCCCAGGACCAGCTCAAAGAGCTGCCTGAACTTCTTTATGGGTTTTCCCTTTGCTTTAAGCTGCTGCTGCATAAGTGGGGGACTGTGGGCAGGCAGGGATGAAGCTGATGCACATGAATGCCTCCAGGTGAACTCCCCCCAGCTCTCCCAGGGCTGCTCAACACAGATTTGCTTCTCTCCATCCCAGCCCTGGGTGATTTCCACACCCCTGTGCCCCCCGTGTACAGTCTGGTGCCTGCAGTCTCATCCTGGATGGGGTTGGCAGCAAATCGAGTGTTTTTTCCTCTAAAGATGCTGCACTTCTCCCTTCGTGGGGGTTTAGCAGGTTTTGAGTACAGCCATGCCAGGAGGTGAATCAGCCCAGCCTGGAGCCTGCACCAAGAAGGGGGAGGAAAGAGGGGGGCACAAGGAGTGCAGAGAGGGAAACACAGACTGCAGAGAGGAAAACAGACTGCAAACCCTTTGGGGTGAAAACCCACCTGTTTTGCTGAAGCAGGCTGGGAGGGTGGATGGGTGGGGGGCTCCTTCTCCCCACCCAGCAGCTCCTCTCAAGGCATCAGGACAGGCCCAGCATCTGCAGTCACTGGAAAATCATGCTCCATTTCCAGAAAGGAAAGCAAAGTGTAAATCTCTCACTCAGACATGTATTTGTTCCTCTGCAGCAAGAAAAGTGGTGAAAGCTTTAATTTCCAAGCTGGGAGGGAGAGACAAATACATCAGCAGCACCCCGGGTGCAGAGGAAAATACCATCAATTCTGGGATTACACCAGTGGCCACCGAGATTTCTCCCTCCCTGGCTGTAATCCAGAAACACCACAGGTTTCCCTGCTGGCCTCACAGCTCTTACCTCTTGCTGTGCTTGGGAGAAATCTGGATTCCTTCATGGTCATGAGGGTGGTTACTGCACCAGTGTTTGCCCACAAGTGCCAGGCTGGGGGGAGGCAGGGATTCCCCTGGCTGCATTTCACATTCAGAGCAGGCTGGCCGTAGTGCTCGGCTCTCCCCAGAGATTCCCTTCATAAGAGGGAGCAAATTCCACTTATCTATCCCGGGGAAATTTGCATTGTAAATATCCCAACTCCAAATGTCACCCAGTTTGATCCCCTAAGCTGAACAAATGCAGTGGAGCAGGGAGGGGGCCAGGGTGGCTCCCCAGTGTGAACAGCCAGGAAGAAAGGAAAAAAACAAGGTTAAAAGCATCTACAGATGTTTAATCTGTGCTGAGACTGAGGATGGGAGCAAACATGGCAGAGACCTTCCCCCTCTTGCAGCCTCCATCGGGCAGGACACGGGGGAACAGGTATCCGAGGCTCCAACCATTAAGGATTAGGGATTTTGTGTTTGAGATTTTGTTTACACAATAAGACTTAAGACTGCATGGAGTGTAGGTGGATTCTCCCCGGTGCCTGCAGAGGGATTAGTGCCTATAAAGCAGCCAGAATGAGCTAAAAATTGGACAGATCAAAGTGCAGGAAGAGGAATCCCACGTTCTCAGGAGTGGGAGGAGAGGGGAGGAAGAGGGCAGTGGTTAAACCTGAAGCAATTGTGGCTGCTGGTCCTGGAGAGCATGGGGAAAGGCATGGAACATGCTCACACTGCAGCTGCAGGGATGCCAGAAAGCATCTCAGGGAGCAGCCGGACCCCAGGTGTTTTCCATCCTCTCCCAAGGCTGCAAAATCTCCCTGACCAGCTCTAGTCTGCAGGAGAAGAATGACCCCAGCCCCTCCTGAGCTCTCTGCTGCCACAGGCCCATCCCTGGGGAGCACAGCAGAAAAGGGGAGTCCAGCCTGAACTCCTCTGCAGTGCTGGGGAAGCTCAGCACCGTGCCCTGCAGGGAGGGGAGCCTGATCCTGCTGTTCCTACCAGTCCCCCATGACCAAGGTGACACTGCCACGTGTCAGCCCATGCCACATGAGGAGGGAACACACTCGCCTGGGCCTGGGGGGGCTCTGCCAAAGCCCTGGACCTGCAGTGCCCAGCCTGCTCTCCCTGCCTGGCTGAGCAAATGAGCCTTCTCCTCTTTACCTCATTAAAGCCATGAGCTGATTCGATTAAACGGGGCACCAGCCCTTGTCTTCAGAAGCCAAATGGGATGAGTGTTTAAGGCATGAAGTTTACTGGCCCCCAGCTCCTCATTACCAGTCCAACCCCCAGTGCACAGGGCACTGCCTCCTGCCAGCTCCCTGCCTGCCATGCACAGCACCTGCCCTGCACCTGGGGGCAGATAAACTCACCTAGGGCAGGAGTAATGCCAGCCTTGCACTACTCTCAGCCCCAGGGACCCAAGCCCAGTGGGGCCACACACATGGAAAAGCAGCTCAGGTACAGCAGGCTTACCAGTGCTGGCACCTGGGGGTGTCTCTGGTCCATGGATGTGGGGCTCACAGGTGTACAGGCAGCCCCTTTTCCTCCTTGGCATCTGCAGTGGCTGAGTCTGCTCCCTCACCCTGTTTTTTGGGAGGCACAGGGTGCCTCTGCTCCCCTGCACAGCCACCCTCCATCCTGAGCCTCTCCCACACTCAGGCACGGGACACAAGTTTTATCCTCACCCCTGTCTCCAAACCTGCAGGCAGGCAGGCACTCCTTTGCCAGAAATTAGTCTGAAATGGTTCAGAGAACTAATTCCCTCCCTCCTTTAATGCATGGAAGCTTCTTACACTAAATCTATACAGACACAATTAGCATTATTCATATTCCATATGCTCCGCTCCCTTGTGATGAATATTAATCTCCTTCCCGCTCCCAGGCATTAGAGATAAGGGCGTTGCACGGTGCTGCTGCAGTGGCACAGAGGGTGTGAGGGAGTGATGCTGCAGGTGGAGACAGGCTCATCCCCACGTCGGGAAGGGCAGATTTTGTCTGCTTTTGGAGGGGGGCTGGTTTTACAGTGGGGCTGGGCTGAAGCTGGGTGTCCTTTCTGCTCCCACTCCCAGCTGGACTGGTCTCCACTGGGGCTGCTTCAGTCCCCCCTGGGCACACGGTTGTGTCAGGCATCATGAAACCCCGAACCTCCCTGCACCTTCCAGCTCTCCACAGGTTCTGGAGGGGGAGAAGGACTCAGTCAGACTGTCCTGCTTCTGCCAGCTCACATTTTGCAGCATTTCTTAGGCTGAGAAGAGGTCACGGGCATTGCAGGAGCTGAACTGATGCCTCTTGGTGTTGCCCAGGGCGGGAGCAGCTTTGCCGGCATCCCAGAGCATCCCTGCTGTAGCCCCCGAAGTCAGCACAGCTGGGCAGCTGCAGCACCTGGATCACTGTCCCAGCCCTGCTCCCACCTCTCTGCACAGCCCCTCGCCCTACCCGGGGCACAGCAGCAGCCATCGATGCTGCAAAAACAGCGCAAGGAGGCGGCAGAGGAAACGAGGCAGCCCCTGCAGCTCATCCACCGCCGCTATCACGCAGGGACACGGCGGGATTTACGGTTCAAGGAGCGGCCATCCCGCACGCAGGAAGGGCTGCGTGGACCCTACACAACCCCAAGTCCGTCTGTCCATCCATGCTCGCCCTCCACATGTGGCTCCAGGCCAGGCCGGGGGTGCTGTGAGTGGGGCCTGGGGGCTGTGAATGGAAACGCCATACGTGTGGTGGGGGTGGAGAGGATACAGGCCAGGAGGCACCGCGTCTCTTTACATCCATTTGCATGCCTAATCCGCTGCCGGGGAGTGGAGCGTCAGGTCCCCCATCTGCTCCGCAGCTCACATCATTAGCTGGCTGGTTTCCGAGCCGGCACCGAGCAGAGGTGGGAGTCGAGCAGAGAGGGGAGAAGGGAGGCTGCTCCCATCCCCACGTACCATCACATGTCGGCAGGCTGGGGGGCTTGGGAGCATCCTGCCCCGTGCCGGAGCTGGTGGACAGCACACAGGGGTCAGAGAGGGGTCTGGGTGGAAGAGGGGTTTGATTCCTGTGGGTTCCTGGGATGCTGCTGTGCTCCAGGCTTCCCCTTGGGCAATGTGAGGGTCACAGGGCATCTCCTCGCCCATCACGGATGCTGCCCACACTTTAACTTTGCCCCAGGGCAGCAGAAGTGCCCATAGCTGGTTCTTTGCTGCAGGCAAGCCAGGAAGCACCCACAGCCACCAGCCCACTCACGAAGCTCGGCTCCACCACACGGATCCAGCCACATCAACCATCCCCACTGCCTCTAACCCTGCGCGATGGCCCTGGGACGCAGCCCCTTTAAATCCCCACACTCACAGGCTGGGCTGGGACACCGCAAAGGGAAAAATAAGGCAAAGAAATTATTTTCTTCTCGCCAGCAAGCCTGGATTGCTGCCCGTTCCTCGGCTACGCGCTGCCAGCCCGCCCACGCACCGCACAGCGAGGACTGCAGAGGCCAGCATGGGCTGGGGGGTGCCAGGGGGTCGGGGTGCAGCGAGGGACCCCCGTGCTGGACACCTCTGCTCACTGGGATGCCACGGGGGGAGGTGTCCCGCCCGGCCGTTCTCTCCCTGGGATGCACAGAACATCATTCTGCTCCATTATCTGCCCCATTCTCTGGGGCTGTTCCCATCTCCGAGCTCTAAGAGTTTAAACTCATCCAAAATCTCTGCTGAACTCTCAAGGCTGGGGCCACAAGGACCTGCTCTAGGCAGCAGTGCTGAGAAAATGGGGGTTTCTCAGCAAGCAGCAATGAAAAGGGGGTCAGAGGGGTGTAGGGGCTGGGGGACAAGGGGAGCAGGGGGAAAACAACCCCACATTCCCCCAGGGTCACTCTCCCCCTCTGCTTTCACGCCCGGCTGGGTTCCTTCATTACTTACCCAAGCTGTAAATTGTCTAATTTGGAGCACACCATTTATCCCTGATGTGCACTTGAGCAGCCAGATTTTGTTTTCAGGTGTGTAATTAATTTTTTTAACGTGATTTCTCTCCTAGGAAACTGCAAACAAACAGTTCCGGCTTTCATGGCTGGGCAGCTCGGGTTAGCGTCAGGGCAGGGATTAGGCAGACAAGGAGTCGAGGCTGGATCTCAGAGGATGTGAGGAGCTGGGGTTTTGCAAAAACCCCTTGCTCCTGCTTTCCAAACCCTTCATCCTTCAGTGCAACCCTCTGCCTCCTCCAGCACCACCACACTCCCTCCCCATGGGCACTGTAGAAGGCTAGAAAGGGGAAACAACAGCCACCTTCCCTGTTCCCAACTCAATCTGCTGGGAATTACCATTTTTATTAAGACCTAACATGTCCTTGGCTGCTGGGAATGTGATTTGCTCCTGGAATGAGATTACAGCAGCTCCTGAGGATCCCATATCAGCATGCACCTCTCTGTGATGATGCTCCCATCCCCAGACAGAGGTGCCTGCATCAGTGGATGCTCACAGGCGTCTCCAGCACAAGGAGAGGTTGTGCCCAGGCATACTACAGGGGGAATCCATGGGGATCCACTATCCTGAACTCTTTTCCCTTCTTTACATCATCCCTGGGGTGTTTGCTGTCTGGGAATGATGCTGGCTATTTTGGCATCACCCATCACCTCTCACAGGGCAGGCACAGGGGAGGATGGAGGAGAAGCAATGCCGAGGGTGGGTAATGTCTGCCCCCACTGCATGTCCCAGTGCCCAGCTCAGTGTGGGTCAGGAATACAGGGGTTCCCGAGTGCTGCTCTGCAGCCCGAGCCAGAGCGATCCTCCTCTGAGCAGCACGGAGAATCACCTGCTGTGAATGTGCGAGAGAAATCTCTTCAATGCTCCTGCTGCCAGGGAAGTTGTTAGATGACTTTTGCCGGCGGTTTTCCAGATGAAAGGAGGTGAAAATCACCTCCATTAGTTGGCAGAGGCAGGTGGGAGGATCTGTGGAGAGAGCACCTCGAGGCTGACTGAATGCAGATCCCAACCCTCTGCCCTGAAAGCCCCCCGGGCATGGGATGGCAGTTTGGGGGCACAGGAGATGCTCTTGTGCCACCCCAACCAGGGGACTTGGTATGGTGCTGACGCTGTGGCAGTTTAGGGGTGGCTGGGGAAGCAGCCATGAGGGAGAACTCCAGCTGGTGACACCCCTGGGAAGGTCCCGTGCACTTCTCTGCTTCCTGCCCCACCAACACAGCAGGTCCCACCAGTGGCAGCCGCCTGCAAAATAAATCCAGAGCCCCTTCCAAAATGATCCTCCACGAGTGGACCTTGGCCACCACAAAACAGGCTATAACCTCTTGAGGGGGGTTCCACCACCCAAACCCCCAGAGCCACGGGCCAGAGTTCTTGGGGGTGTTTTCCTGTGAGTTTGATTATCTGTTGTGACTTTTGGGAAGGGACAGTGCAGACTTCAGGGGCCACAGGAGGGGGCTGACTGCTCTGCTTCCCCATCATGCCCCCCTTTTGCTTTGAAACTGCTTTCCAAGGAGCTGCTTAGCATTCAGAGCAGGCACCCACACTGTTTCAGGGCAAAAACTCCCGTTTGCCTTCAAAAACACATCAATCTTCTGCAGTCTGCCATGAAGGGCAGCTCCTGCCCTCCAAAGCAGGACAGAGGGTACATGCAGGTCTGGCTTGGCTTTCCCAAGTGTATATGGTGTAAAGTGTGCATGCTCCATCCCACAGCCTCTCACCCATCACCACCCAGCTCTGCAAGCCCCTGTCTTCAAAGGAAAAGGCATCAAAACCCCAATCTCTTCCATTTCCTTTTTGTCTTTTTTTTTTTTTTTTTTTTTTTTTTTTTTTTTTTTTTTTTTGTGTTTTTTTTTNCCCACTGAAGGAGTTCAGCCCCCAGTTACTGCCAGCACAGACACAGAGAAGAAAATTTCCAGGAATTGCTGCTCTCTCTGAGAAATTAATCACAGGGGTCCAGGCAGCCAAGCACTTCCTGCCCTGTATTTGGGACTGTGGGCAGGCTGTATCCTGGCTGCCCCCAGCATCCACCAGGAACCAGCACCTTTTCCCAACAAGGTTTGTGCTACATGAGGGTTATAAGCTCACCTTCCTAAGGAGAATGGCTGATTTATCTGCATTTCCTTTTCCTGATAGAGGCCTGGCTGTGGGCTCACCAGGCGGAGGAGGCAATACTGAAATAGCTTCTTTTCTTATACTTCACGTGGGGATTATTATCATGCCTCTCATGAGTCCCCCCTCTGCTGCCAGCACAGGAAAAACCCCCATGGTGCCACCATCAGCAGCACTGCCACCAGGCAAAATGGGACTGTGTCCCCTGGCACTGCAGCCAGGCTCCTGGCACCATGGGCTTCCCTCTTCTACCCACACATGGTGGGAACATCTTCCCAGGCACCTGCAGTGGCACAGGCAGAGCTGTGGAGCTGAGCATCTCCTCCTGCACTGCACCTGCACAGCCACTGCCAGCTGCCATGAAGGGTAAAACTTGTCCCTGCAGGGAGCAAATTCCCTGCACACCACAAGCCCGTGGACCTTTGCTCCAAAATGTTTGCTTATGACTCATCACAGCTATCCCAGTGCCAGCTGGGGACCAGTGGCTGCTGTCCCTGTGGCCTTGGCAGCCGCCAGCTCTCCAGTGCTTGGTGGCAAAGCCCCCGGCTGTGACAGCACCGCAGCTCTTGGGGACTCCTATCCAGGGACTGCAAAGGAGAAGTGGGTCCAACTCCAGCCCACCCATGGCCATGTCCTCCTGGATCTCTGGGGAAGTGACAGGGCTGGTGACTCCCATTAGCAAGGCAAAGGCTGGGGAGAATAACGAGTATTGATCGTCCCTGCGAGTCCAGCATGAGGCACGCACAGCCCACGGCCACGATCGATAGAGCCGGGCAGGCATTTGCTCTCACTGAGGTTTCTGTGTCCGTCTGGGGCTCCAGGAGGAAGCCTGTGCTGTGCCAGCATCCAGCACGGCCCCTGCACAGCTCCATCCTCCACAGTGCATCTCTGTCAGGCTCTCCAAGCTGGTATTTCCATCTGTAGGAAGCTTGAGGGTAGCACACGAGCACGGCAGGGGTGAGAAGGCAAAGCAGCCATTGCACAGTTGCAGCCTCTCCATCCCCTAGTTTCCACACTGGTGGCATGGAGACAGCCCCAAGGATTCTCTGCCTGGCAGGGTTTCCTCTCTCAGAGCCCTGTGGGCTCCCATCTTGGCAGGGATGCACTCAGGGCTACATCCCTGTCCTGCTCCATATCCCCAGGGCTGACTGTCCTGGTGTTTCATGGGGCGCCAGCCTTGGTGCAACCGCAGGAACGAGCTGAAAACTGGAGATTTCCTTCTCTCCAGAGGAGGATGTCGGCAGAGGATGAAGGCAGAACTACACTTCCCAGAGTGCTCCTGGCACTGCCGGGGGAAAGGCTGAGGGACCCAGACACCAGCTCCTCCCTGCTCCTGTATTATTCTCCTTCTTGTTTATTTGTGGGTTTTCTGCACTTAACTGTCTGCCTCATCCACGTAATTGGGGGATTATTGCCACTACCTGCCCGCCCGCCAGAGCCCAACTCATTACCGGGGCTTATTTATTAGCAGCGAGGCAGCAGAAACGCACCCTGCAGCTCCTTCCTCTCCTCCTCTGGCACAGGCAGCTGGAGGCGATGGAGGAAATCGAGCAGGAACCGGGATGGGCCAGTGACAGCGGCCACAGTTTGGCCAGGGCCAGGTCAAAGCCAGCCCCTGCCATGCATGGAGGCATCGCAGCAGCCTCCTGCGGCGCCTGGGACACCGCTGCTCTTGGCAAAAGCACAAAAGGAGGACCAAAGGCTTGGCTGCTCCTTGAAAGTGTTCCCTGAGCTGGGGAAAGGGCAGTCGCACAGCAAGGGACCCCTCTGCTCGGCACGGTGGCAGCGGAGTGACAGCCGTGTGGCGGGCAGGGCGATGCCAGCGGCTCACGGGAGCCCACGGCAGGGAGGCCAAGAGGCCGCTGCCCCCTGAGCCCAGGAGGAGCCAGCGGAGCCCCACGGCTCCTCTCCAAACCGCTGCTCCCATTTCCAGGCGGGAGAATCTCGGAAAAAAAATGTGGGACAGCAGAGAGAGAGCTGCATATTGAGCGCTTTGATAAATAAAACATGTCAGGAAGGCAATCAGAGCTGCCCACTTGGCTGCAGCAGCTCTGTCTGCGGCGGCTGCACGGGGGGAATTCACAAGCGGTGCCACCCCGGCCGTCAGGCCGCCAGCCCCGGCGCTGCTCCTCTGCTCGCATCCAAGTTTTGCAGCCTCAGCACCGAGGGGGATTGATTTATTCATCAGCCTCTCCATCCCGCAGCAGCCCTGCAAGAAGGAGTGGTGCAGTGAGCTGCTGCGGGATGTGACGAGCAGCACGGCGGGAGCAGGGAGGGATAACCGGAGGTGGCTCCCGGATGACCCGCATCTGACCCTGTCATGATGCCTGATGGTGGAGGAAGGATTCCCCAGGGTGGGAAATGTGAGCAGCAAACTCCCCTGCGACCAGGGTGCTGAGCCCTCCTCGGGCACTAAGACACAGCTGTCTTGCACCCCCATTTCAGGAGGGAGAGACAGGACCCCCTGTTCAGAGGGCAATGAAAGATTCCAGTGGCCAAACAGATTGCAAAGACAAGCTGCAATGCAAGGAGCCCACCCCAGAAAGCACCAGCTCCAGAGCATCTCCAGGGTTTGGTGGGAGCTGTCTTGAGCATCCACAAACCCCAAATAAAACCTAGGGGGGAAAAGCGCCCCACCTGCCTGCCGGGAACACAAGGGCAGCAGCCTGTGGAGAGGGACTGGACAGGGGGAGGATGGGTTCCAGCCCCTCAGGCCAGTGGGGATCTTGCATTGATGCTCTGCACCAATCCTTGAACCAGAGTTCTGCCTTCTTAAAACCTCTGTGGACGAGTTCTTGTTCTTCTCACACTCCCTCCTTCTGCTGTCACCTTCCCCATGCAGCAGCACATGGCCAGGCTGCCCATATCCTCATCCCAGAGCTCTGCAGCTCCCAGAGCAGCCCCTGCTCCAGCTTCTCCACCTCCTCTACTCCCATCTGGCCTTTCTGTGAGCCCTGCAGGCTCCAGCAGGCTCATGGCTCTTCATCATCCCCACCCTCGGGACAGCCTGCAAGCGACAGCCTGGGCAAGGGCTTTGTGCAACAGGGATTCCTGATCTGGGGAGCACTGCTGGCACCTGAGACACCCAGAGGTGCCCTGTCTAGAGACCCCTCCTCTGGAGGGGCTGGCAGTGCCATGGGAGGGGAATCACCAACTCGGGGAGGAGAGAAGCACCGTGGCCTGTAGGGAGAGAGCAAATACTAGAAGGAATTGCTGGATGGGAAGAAACTGGCAGGTCCAGGGGTTCCAGAGGGATGGCCAAGGACTGGGAGGAATTGCTGGGTACTGGAGAAAAGGGAGGCCAAGAAATGGGGTACTGGGAGATGTGGCCACGTACTGGGGGTGGCTGTTCTGGCACTGGAGGTGCAACTGTAGGCACAAGGGGGGCTGGGAAGGATGCCTCCTA
>WEIU01009166.1:2035898-2046198 GCA_013389925.1 Aegithalos caudatus
CGCGGAGCGGCGGGATGCGGCATGCGGGGCGGGATGCGGGGAAGGATGCAGGTGATGCGGGGTGCGGGGAAGGATGCAGGTGATGCGGGGTGCGGGTGCAAGATGCAGAGCTGAGCGACGCGCCCCCGGGTCGCAGGTCTGGGGAGGGGGGGCACGCCGATGTGCAGGGGATGGCAGGAGAAGGGCTGTCACCCCCGGACCGGGCTTTGGATACCCCCTCCAGCCCCTCCGTGCCTGGGCATCCCCTGCGGGGGAGCTCCGCAGAGCGGGGCTGTGGGCAGGGAGAGGATGCGACCTGATCCCTCCATCACCCCCTGCCTGCAGCCGGGAGGCTCCGTGCACCTTTCTGCTCTGTGGACCTGCCGGGCTCTTCCCATGCCTCCCCATCAGTGCCTCCCTCCTCCACCCTGCTCTCCACGGCTAAGTCCAACCACTCCTGGAGCATCCCAGCTTCACCGTTTCCCGGTCCCATGAGATTCAACCCCTCTCCCCTCTGCACTGTCCCTACAAGGCGCCTCCTAAGCCCCACACTCCATCCCCTCTCCCCGCCGTGCCCCCAGCGGGGGCAGCACACGGGCAGGTGGCTGCCGTGATCCAGGCCTTGGCAGCACGCGGTGGCAGTGCCACCCGCATGGCACGAGCGTGACCGGGCAGCCACTGCCCGAGGCTGGCACTGCGGTGAGTCAGAGCAGAGAAGCAGGGCTGGCACCGTCGCTCAGAACAGGGCTCAGGGCTTCTCCCTGCAACCAGCCAGGCTCCGTGGTGGTGGCAGCTGCTGGCCAGGGCTGGTGAAGGAACCGGGGTGATTCCAGTCAAGCTGGGTTTGGCAAACAGAGGATGAGGAAGGAGGGCCGGGCTCAGGGCGCAGAGAAGTGTCCTCCCTGCCAAACCTGCCCTGGTGCCTCTGAGGCTGCAGGACCCTGAGGGTTGCCAGGATAGGCTCCAGTATGGAAACAAAGGAGCTCAGTCCCCAACCAGTAGCACTGCTTACAGTGTCTGACCCTCACCCTCCTGGGGAAACTGGAGACAGCTCAGCTGAGACAAGCTGGCACAGAAAAATGTCTCAAAGTCTCGCTTGGCTGCGGGCCGAGTGTTTGTTCCTTCGATTGCCTTGTGTGATGACATTAGTATTGAAATGACCCCGAGAAGACAGAGCTCGGAACACCTCACAGCACTGGAGGATCATTGTGGTTCACACCTTGGCTGGGTTTCTGCAGAGGCTGCTGCAGGCACGGCCCACCAGGCCCATAGCAGCAGCCAAGGGGAGCTTTGTTGAGTTGCCCAGCCTGGTTTATGCTCTGGAGATGAGAAGTCCCAGCAGAGGTCCAGTCCTGTGGGAAAACCCTCTGGGGAAGAGGCGGTGATCTCTGGCAGTGTGGCACATCTCCATTCCTATCCCTGGGCACCAATATGCCCCTGTGGCCTGGAGCTCAGGAGTCTGGTATGGCAGGAGAGCACGGTCACTGCAGCCCAGGCTGCTGCTTCTCCCACTGGCACCGAGCCCAAGCTCCCGGGCATCACACACTTCCCCAACAGCCAGGGCTGGACCCAGAGGACCTTCCCCGTGGCCAGAGGATCTCTGCTCTCACCCGCAGCCTCTGTGTGTTCCTGGCCAGGCCTTCCCATTTGTTCTTATGCCAGCATCATCCTCGAGTTTCAATGATCCTTCTCCCTCCCCGGTGTTTATTCTCCGGGTGTATTTATAGAGAGCAATCAGGCCTGCTCAGCCAGGGTAAACAAGCTGTGCTCCTGCAGGCTGCTCTCGCCTCAGTGCTCTCTGCTCACTCGTCCCAGGAGCTTTCCCCTCTGCCTGTCCTGGTCCCATGGAGCCTTCCCAGCTGCAGAGACCCAGACCTTCTGCTTTGTCCAGCTCTGGGCTCTCCAGGCTGTGCCTCCAGCCTCACTTGGTCACCCAGTGCCTTGCCAGGAGCCACTGTCCCCTTTGCTGTGTTGTTCTGCACCACAGGTCCCTGCTCCTCCTGCACACAGCCAGGCCAGGTCCATCCCTCCCTAACTGCTGTCACCAGCCCCTGCTGTGACACTCACCAGACGCTGAGCAACATTATTTATCTCAGTCAGATCCCAGAGCCCCACAATGGTGCAACCCAGACTTGCCCCAGTCTGAGGCGAGGGGAATTGTGCAAGAGGTATTGAGATGTTTGAGGCTGAGGATCTGCTTTTTGAAGGCAAGGCAGGGTGGCTCAGGGACAGACCTCAACTGGGGAATGCCTCTGGGGGCTGCCTGGTGTGGCATGGCACCCTGAGGCCTCTGCATCCCTGCACAGCCTTTCCCCCAAACATTGTGACTCTGAACCTTCCTTCTCACCTGCTACCCAGACAGGAAACTGGTGCCAGACCCAAGGCAGGTCCCAGGAGCATCTCCCTTAGGCAGGGGAAGTGCTTTGAGACATGCCCTGAGTTTCTCAGCCCGTGCACCTCACTGCTCACCCTCTTCCTTCCCCAGCCCCCCCTCCTCTCAGACACCTGGACAAGCTCAGCTATTCAAGCAGGGTGCTGAGAGCTGGATGTGCCAAAGCAGAAGAGCTGTGGATTCACTAATGTCTCATCTCTAGCATTAAGTTTTCCCTGGATACTCTGTCTTGTGTCCAGACTGGATCAAAACATCCCTGCCAGCACCTGGGGGCACTGCTATCTCTGGAGCTGGGGGTGTTCTGGCATCATCACCCTGCCCTGCTGTTCCCTGTCCTCTGCTTTGGCTGTGGTTGGTGTTTGGCTGCCTGGACAGACAGACAGACTGAGCTAGTGCAGCTGTCCAGATGAGATGCATCTTCATGGTACCAGCAGGCTCTGCCTCTTGCGAATGAGATAAAAAAGCTCTTTGGTCTGGCTGAAATAAAAAATACCCTGCAGGATTGGAGCAGCGCCCCTCAGGACTCTGCATTCTCTCAGGTACCTGGGCAGGGTGCTCCTGCTCTTCCCAGCCTCTGGGGTTTCAGGAAATAAATATCTGCTGATCTGCACCCCAGGCCATGGCCAGGAGAGCCAAACTGGTTCTGTCCCAGCCCAGCCGTCTCCTTGGCGCGGCGCTGTCTGGAAACCAGACGCCCCCAGGAGCACATCCCTGCAGCTCCCTGCAGCCTGTCTCACCCTGCTCCAGAGCCTCCCCACATCCCAAAGGGGGCAGTGGTTGTCCCCAGCAAAGGTCACCTTCACGCTGCTGCTGAGCCCTTTCCAGGCTGAGCTCCTGGCACTGCATTTCCCAGTCACCATTCTGGGGTCTCCTCGGAGGTCCCACTGGGGACTCTTTGCCTCTTGCCATAGCCAATCTTCCCAAACCCTGTTCCCAGGGGCTGTCAGTGTCTCCTGCTCCCAGGGTTGGAAGGAGGCATCCCTGCTCTGTAAAGCTTTTAAAAATGCAGGCTCCATCCATGCCAGCCCCTACTTCTCCAAAGCGTCGGTGTTTGCCCGTGTTTCCCCTGGCTCCCCTGGGTCATATATTTATCTCCCATTTGCCAAAGTCTCCCTCCTTCCCCAGGGTGGAGGAAAATCCTTTGCTTGAAGTCAGGATGAATTTGTAACTTCCCTGGGAACCTGCTCCTCAAGTTGCAGAGGAGAAATCATGTTCATGACACATGTCACAGTGACATGAGCCACATCACAGGGACAGCCCACCCCAGAAACTGCCAGCATGGCATCCAGAACCCTGGTACACAGGTCCCTGCACAGCCCCTGCCCAGGCCAGCATATCCACAAGCATCACAGGGAGATGTCAAGGACATTTGAAGAAGGGATAAGATCCCCAGACAGAAATTTCCTGAGGTCCAGCAGGAGCAGGGAGCCCAAAGTGGCATCAGGCTTCCTCCAGTTGCTGAGTCTGAGTAAGGACTTTTGTTTGGTGGCTTGTTTTAACTTGCCATTATGTTCTTCAAAGAAGAAATTCATCATGTGCAAGCTAAGGAAGGCAGAGTTAATGCAAAATTTTAAAACCCTTAAAGAGTTGAGAGCCCTCTAAATTTTTAATGAAAGCATCCGAACTGCCAGGTACCTGCAGAGATGGCCAGGAGCCCTCTGCCAGCAGCAGAGTGGCTGCCCCTGATCCAGGAGAGGACCAAAGACTCTGATGAGCTGCAGCCTCCTGCAGCCTCTCACCCTCTGCAAGCCCTGCTGGGCTCCCACCTGCAGGGAGATGGTGGCCCTTGGCAGCAGGTTGCTCCCATCCTTGGAGATCGGGATGCAGGGACTGCCCAGACCCACCCAGGTGAAGGAGAGGGCAGCAAGCAGTGGTGTGCTCTGTCTGTCACCCATCAAGTGATTCCAGTTTGTCCATGCCACCTGGCCCTGTGTCCCCTCCAAGGCACTCATGCTCTCACTGTTGGTGTCTCTGCAGGCCCTGCTCTCCCTGCGATGCCCAGCCACCCCCAGGAGGTCCTGGTTCCCCTGCATTAGGTGCTGAAGCAGCAGACTCCTGGTGCTGCACACACCAAGGTAGGCAGCACTGTGGCTCTTGGGGAGCTGGGGGGGCCATTTCTCTCCCCATGGTGTGGGGGGCACAGCACAGCCATGGGACAGATGGGGAGGCTGAGAGGTACCACCAGGGGCTGCCTCAGTAGAGCGAGTCAGGTCACTCAGGATGAGGGGGTCTCATCTTGGTGACACTTTGATGCAGGGAAAGGAGCACCTGAAACAGCTCAGGACCAGGCAGAGGCCATGGGAGTGAGGACCAGCTCAGGCTCTTGGCAGATGCTGGGCATGGTCCCACCTGGAGGCCATGGCAAGTGGTGGTGACTGTGGAGGTGGTGCAGGGCCAGGGGATTTTTTTTCTTTCTTCTGCCTTTTNGCCCCCAGATGGGAAAGGTACGAGCCAAACCCCACTGAAAGCTGCCAAGAATGAATTTTCTGGCCCAAGCCCCAGCAGCTCTTAGAGCAGCACAGTGCCTGTCCGGCGTCACGCCACAGCAGAAACCCTGGGCACAGGCAGGCTGGAGGAAGTCTCAGCTGGGGTGGGCAGCAAACCCCACACCCATCCCAGCTATTCCTTGGTGGTCCCCAGCCAGGGCAGCTCAGGCTCATCCTGCTCCCACCAAGCTGTAGCTTGGCCAGAGCCCAGGCACCCAGATGTCTCCCCCCACGCTGCCATGGAGCCCCCCACCATGCAGCCATCTGCTGCCATCAAGGACAGGGTGTCCCTGGTGTTGTCTCCCTGGTGTCCCCTCTGTTTCCCTGGCCATGGGGCATCTGAGCTCCCAAAGCCCCCCTCTCAGGGATACAATGAGGCCTCCCCCCACAAAAGGCAGATACTCTCCCAGAGCCAGGCTGGCAGTTTGGGCCAAGCATCCCTGCTCCTCACTTCCTCCCACCCGCCAGCACTGGTGGTACAGAGAGGGGTGAAAGCACCCCAGTCTCTGCCCTCAACCCAGCCCTTGTCCTTCATGTCCTTTTTCTGTCAGTGATATGAGGGTGGGTATAACCACTTCGAGGCTTCCTGTGGGGAGTGGGTGCCCAAATCCCATCCTGACACAAAGCCAGGAGATGATCCCTGTGCATCCATTACCCACACAATCCTGACCACCTCAGTCACTGGCCCTGTTGGTGTGGCAAGGATGAAAATCAGAGTATGCACAGGGTGAGGTGATGAGGAGGCAGCACAGTGACTCAGGGGGCTTTTGTCTGCTCCCCCAGCAGTGCCTGGTGTGCTGTGCCCAGCTGGGCTCTGCACCTGCCCCTGCAGAGCTGCGTGGGTGTGCGTGCCTGCCATAAATATTGATGGGGTGGACTCGGTGCAAGTGTGCCCTTGTAGAGGAGATGAGGATGTTAATGTTGTACCTGCTGTGTGGGTAGGGCAGCGCAGCCTAGGTGAGAGCACCAAGGCTCAACGCAGTGTCTATTACACAGGGAGATGGGATCCATCCTAAACAGGATAGGGGGTTGGAAGCAGCCAGGTGGGTAAGCCCAGAGGTCATAAACCTGTTTGGGGAACTGGCCAGACCTGCAGTGAGCCTAAATCTTGCAGCTGAGTCTGCAGAGAGCCAGCGTGGCTCCCACAGCCTGTCCCCGCAGCCACTCCAGGATAAACAGCGAGGGGCTGCAGTGCCTCTGTTTAACAATGCACGGCACAGAGGCACCGGACATGCTGGGAGTCGGGAGCTGCGGGGATGAGGAGTCACCACTGCAGCACTCGAGTGGCAGGGTCCATCCCAGCAGGGTCCCCCTGGCACTCCCAGGTCCATCCCGGTGTTCTCCAAGCTCATGGGATGTGGACTCCTTGGGGTTCTGCATGGCTCTGAGGCTGGGGCTGGGTGAGCAGAGCTGCACGTGACAGGGCACAGAGCATTGCCAAGCCAAGGTGCTCAGTCACAGCACGGCTGACATCCCAGCCACTCTGGAGTCTTCTTAGCTGGAGCCTGGAGCTGAGTCCCCGACCCCTTGGGAGGTCTCGCTGGGAGATTCAGCCCCTGCATCACTCTGTGGCACAGCTGTAGGTGTAGATGATCATTTCAGGGAGCTCTGGAGGGCTGAGCAGCACTGGGAGCACCCCTCTCTCTCTCTGGTATCCTCCTGGGACACCGCCCTGCTGGGAGCAGCTGGAAGCCATGGGCTTGGTCTGGTCCTCACCCCATCCCTCCGTCAGCCGCAGCCTCCCCGGCTCGCACGCTGCTGCCGTGCCGGGGACGAGCAGGTGCTGATGGGGCCCCGCAGGCGCCAGCTCACAGCCGGCTCCTGTGAATGCCCCCCCGGGGACGGCCCTCCTTGCGTGCAGCTCCGTGATCCGGCCCCACCGACCATCTGCTGTGGCAGCTCCCTGCCACCCACTCGCTCCCCAGCCCACGCTGCAGCCCGCGGCACGGAGCGGGGCAGGGATGGGCTGGGGGTGCCCAGTGCACCCCTTGTCCAATGAGGAGAGGGCAGATGGGTCAGTCAGAGTGACAGTGACAGGGCTGTGGTAGCAATGCAGATGAGCATTAATGCAGATGCACCCGTGTAGTGATGCAGGAGAGCAGCAACAGCCGCAGTGTGAGCCCAGAGCCCCTCTGGCTGCAGGGGTGCACAGGGTGGGCAGCAGCATCCCGCCCCCCAAGCCAGCCAGCAAAGCCCAGATCCAGGGAGACCCTCAGGGCCTGGAGCTAGCAGAAGTTACCCCATAAGGGTGGGTTTTGTCTTTTTGCTCTGTCCCTCTCTGGTGAGCTCAGGGGGCCTTGCCAGGGTGCAGCTCCTGCTGGGAGCATCCTGGTGGAGCTGAGGTCAAGCTATGGCATGATCCCATCTCCCTCCCCACCAGCCCCAAGGCTCCTGGTGAGTGCTGAGCAAACAGTGAGACCACATTCACACCCCGTGTCTGCCATGGGTGTGCTAAGGGGTGAGTGGGTGCTGGGGTGTCCCTCACGTGTGCTGGGGGGTCTATGACTTGCTGCAGGGGCAGGGTGGTGGCCCCGGCATCCCCAGGGACTGGACGTGGGTAGTTGTGAGCACCACAGCCTCACCTCGCCCTGAGCACAGCATGGGGAAGTGACGCCGGGTCGCCCCTGTCCCTGAGCCGTCTGTGCTCAGCCACTGAGCTGGAGGGGCTGTCTCCAGACTGACTCCACAGCGCGGCTGGTGCCTGTCCCTGTCCCTGCCCCCGCCGGGTGCCAGCCCCGAGGGACCAGAACTGCTCTTCAGAGGCTGCAGCTGCTGCATGTTTCGTGCTGCCTCTTCCTCTTCTCCCCGCTGCTGTTTTTGTTTTGTTTAAGAGGCTGGGTTACGAATTTTAAACAGGCTCCTGAAAAACCCAATTACCTCCAGAAGACAACCTGATAAAAGCTGCCTAAGTGGCACTGTGGAAATCGCCTTGTGCAGCAGCTGAGGGAAAACCAACATAACAAAGCCTTTGGAAATGGAGTTAACCACTTTTAATCCCTCGGTGCAATGAGAAGGACCAATAATTATTTTCTGCAAAGATGTTGGGGGCCGGATAAGTTAAATAACTGCCCTGTGCTAATGGGTGACAGCAGGCTAGGCTGGCAATGCCACAGGGATGGGTGCAGGTATTCCCTCTGCCTGGGAGCTTTGCAAGGGCCTGAAGAGGCTGTGACCTTGCAGGGTCCCCGTCTGGCTGTCAGGGGACAATGGGGACAATGCCAGCAGGCAGGTGCCACTCAGGCGTTGCTGACAGCGGATGCTGTGGCCAATGTGGTGGCACCAGCCAGCCCCATTCCCTTCCTGGGCGCCAGCAGGGAGTGGAACACGGAGCTGCTGGGGCCCTGGCACCTGTGCTAACTGCACAGAGGTGAATTCCAGAGCTTGGTGATGCTGAGAGCTTCCTCCTCCACTTGGCTGCGGTGCTGCTACCCCAGTCCCTCACACCTCTCCACATCCTGTCCCTTCCTGCCTCCCCCAGCAGCTCCAGGCAGCCACCCAGCAGGTGACACTGCCCAGGATGGTGCCAAGGAACAGCTGGGCCTAAAGGAGTGCCCGCACTGGGCACAAGCACCAGGAGCATCCCCCAAACACCAGCCTGGGACTGGGGGATTCCCTGGATCCATCTCTGTCCCAGGAGCAGGGGTGTTCCCAGGGGTGTGCAGGGCAGGAGGCAATGCCCAGGGCTGGTGACAAGCCCTTGGCTGCTCTTCCCACGGGAGCCTGGTCAGCAGGGCAGAGTTGGGTGCCGGCCAGCCCGGCAGCTGTGGCTGCACTGCCGGCACCGGCAGCTGGAGTGCTGGGGCGGTGGCCTCAGCTCACACGAGCCTCGTGCAGGGACGGGGGCTGCTCTGCCCACCTCCCCCTGGCCACCCCACGGGGGGACAGTGCTTGGTGACAGTGCTCCGGGCCACTGACTCCAAAGAAAGGCAAGCCCCACTTAGCACTGGGCACTGGCACAAGGGATGTCCCTGCCAGTTTGGCCTCAGCTCATACTGGGAGCAGTCCTCTGGCACACTGGGATCTACTGGAGGAGGATGTGCTTAATGAGCCGAGGCATCTCCAAAGATTGAAAGACTCAAGGACCCATCCCAGGAACAAAAGGAGGCGTTTGTCAGGCGCTGAGAGACGGGCTCGTTAATTCCTCCTGGCTGTCACACTTATCTGTAATGAATTTGTGCTCCGCTGTATTATTTTTAATACAATAGGAGCGGTGCCGCCCGCCCACCGCCCGGCTGCCGGGAGCGCTGACGTCAACGCCCGGAGCAGGGCTGCCGCAGGACGGACGGACGGACAGACGGACGGGCCAAGCACAGGCCTGTCTTGCCGCCCACGTGCCCGTCCCACCAGCTGCCAGCAGGCAGAGAGGGGCTGGGCACGAGGGCAGGAGGGTTTTTTGCCTTGGAGGTGGAAAAAGGAGTTGTTGGTCAATGCCAGGCTGAGGGCTAAGGGCTGGTGGAGATGGGTTGTGCCAAGGGCTGTTTTTGGAAGCAGTGAGAGCGGGTGAACAAGAGGGACAAGTCCCTGATGTGCTGTCCCCGTGCTGAGAGTTGTCCATGGCAGTGGCCGTGCGTTGAGGCAGGAGCTGGCAGCGGGTGCACACACAGAGATCCGTCGGTGCTGCATCTCTGTGGAGGTGACACTTGCGGGCCAGTTTTGGTCCCCCTGGCTGTGAGATGTCTCTCCGCTCCTGCCCAACATCCTGCATCACCCCCAGCCTTCCCACAGCAGTCCCGGTAGCACCGGCAGCATCTCTGCAACCCACCCCAAGGGGCTTGGGGGAGCAGCTGCAGCCTGTCCCAGCTCCCTGCAGCCTCCCACGTTTAGGGGGGGACATCCCTGAAAGGACCCCGCACCCAGACCCTCTCCAGCACCCTTCTGGGCCCCCTCGGGCTGCTACTCCAGGGCCTCACTATTAAAGACCAGCTATCCCAAAGCCCGGCTCCAAGCGCCACTAATTTGATTGGCACAGGGCTCATCTTGTCTCTAAGAGCCCAGGGCTGGATTAATTAGGAGGCACCGGCTGCCACTCTGAGGAGCAGACACCGTCCCTGTGCATCGGGACAAGGGTAGGAGACCCGGGAAGCCCTGTCCTGCGCTGCAGAGAAGGAACACAGGAGGGGCTGCAGGAGCCCATCTCTCTTCGGGCAGATGCAGGGGGGGCAGGCAGGGTGGTGCACCCCATTTCCTGCCCAGAAACCCTTCACTGAAGGGGGTTCTGAGCTCCGCGGGCATTATATCCTCTATGCCACCGGAGACCCCCTCTGGCATCCCCTCCCTGAGCACTCCACACCCGCCCTGGGAGCCCCGCGGGGGAAACAGCACCAAAAATTCAAAGCTGGGGCCCCCGAGCGGCAGCTCTTGGCGGAAGGGGGAGGGAGAGTAGCATGATTTATCAGGGACTTTAATTAAGCTCCCGCAGCCGCCCCGCATCGCTGCAGAGGAG